>BMAW01019619.1:879107-903270 GCA_019974015.1 Nephila pilipes | reverse complement strand
TTATGTGAGCCATTTTTTGCTCCGTTCTAAACAATTGTATTTTTATTAAATTGCTATTTTAATATTTTGACAAAATGTATGTTATGTAATAATTGTTACTAATTTTAAATATGAAACACACCCACAAAAAATTTGTACATGTTTGCTTATTTATTTTATTACAGTTTCCTTTTGTAAAGCACAAGTGTCCGATCACTTTTGTGAGACACTGTAAGTCTTACTTCTTTATTAATATTATTTTATTATTCAATTTTGCGTTTAGTATAAAAAATTTGTTTGTCAAATTCAAGGAAAAATTTATTTTGATTTGTATATCTAATTCAGAAGTATTTATTTGGAGTTCTTTCTTTTAAGTGGTAATAAAAAGGATTTTAACATCGCACTTGTCTGATGTATACAATGCATTTTATTTCAAACTACAACTAATAGATGGCGCTTTATGTCCAGAAAAGGAAGAAATTTGGGTAGAGACTAGCAATCGGCCGGTAGAACCATTTATTTTATTTCATTTTTAGTGAAAAATAAGGACGTAAGTGAGAAGAGACAGCTAATTTATTCTACAAATTATCTATTTTATATTTTTCAACAAATTATCCGTGATAAAAATATTTTTAAAAAACTTCAACTAAAACGTTTGACTTAGTTAAAAGATTGATATCGGTATTGAATTAAATTATATAATCAAATTTACTATTGATAAAATCAAAATTCAGCTCAAATATTTATAAAAAATCAGAAATTTTTAATAATGAAAAAGAACCTTTTAAAAAGATATTTCTAAGTGATTCGTATAAATCGTGTAAGCACCAGGTAAAAGGATCCTTTGAAATGATTCCACATTTAATACAATAGGATGAGAGAGTGAAATACATGCAGAAAAAAAAGGATAGTTCAATGAATGACATTTTATAAGACTTCGAATAAATATAATATTAGATTGTAAAACAATTAAATATAGCTGGTTCTGAATTTGATTATGAATACACATGATGAGAATCGTTTTCATTTAATCCACTAATATGATTATTTTTATTTTATTTTGTTTAATTTTTGTTTTTAGTTTTTATCTTCTTTCATTCTAAAGTTTTTTAATTATTTCTTTATTTCTTATTGTTTTATTATTTTTATTTATTAATATTTTTTCATTGTAACACAGTATTAGAAGACAATGTGACTCAATTTTTGCTTAGTATTCCTAATTTTATAGTTTTATTGTCGTGATCGGCAATTCATGTGCTAATATAAGATAAATTCCTACAAAAGTCTGCAAATATATAATTTTTCACAAAAGAGATTTTCGAGAGAAAATATAATTTATATCAATAACAAATATATTCAAAATATATTAATACAAAAACATATTACTATAATATTTCATTATTATTCGTATATATAACATAAATTATATTTTGTTTCCTTAAATGTAATTTGAATACAATACTATTTTACTATATTTGGTTGATTCATAACAGAAAATTTAATCAAATATAATCTCAAATATTCCTCTAATATAAATACTCCTTTTGCCCTGATAAAACAGAACAAAAATAAACTGAAGAAAGTAATATGTGACATAAATAAATGTTATGAATAGTAATAATTTTGAGAATGCATTTATGAATTTCAAACTTTTACATTAATAAGTGAATAAAACTTCTAAGCGAAATATATAGTCTCATTGAAAAGTCAAATAACTGATAGTACATGCACATATGCATACTAACTTTCTTTTATAAGCTTTAAAAAAAACTGAAATAGCAAATTACATAATGGTTTTGAAATCTTATAAAGTGGCAAGATAATATTTGCATATCACGTTTTGATTCTATTTCAACGCGAGACTGCTTAAGGCAGCGGATTTATTTTTCGTTTGGTAGCATTGAAATTTAACTCCAGGGGAATTCTTGAGTAAGAGTTTTACTATCTTGAATAGATTATTAAATTTATAAGAGTTAAAATGTTGTGTTAAATGCAAGAAATTTGATCTTGGTGGGATTTAAATTCTGACGTAATGTACTGATTATTCTTATTTCAAATTATGAATTAGCTGTCGATAAATATTCATGATACGAAAAACTTTCAGGGTATAAGGCCCTACAGAACATTTTAAGGTGTTAATGGGGGTGGTTTCAATTTAAATATAACAATGCTTCAAAGTCTTAAAGAGATGTGGTGTAGAAAACAGGGTAGAGAGGTAATAGCTCATACGGAACAAGTAAGAAGTTAGAGATTAAGTTCTATTCCTATAAAGTTCAGCAGACGTAGCTTTCAAAAACATAAATAAAAATTTATATGCTAGTGAAACTAAATAACTTTTTTTATTTATCGCTATAATGCAGGCTGATTCAAAATGATTCATCCAATTTCAATATTCCATACCTTCAAAAATAAAGGGCACAATAATGATGTAATACATGAATACAAAGAAAAACTAGAAGTTTTATACTAAAAATAAATGAATAACCTACGTGTGTTCCTAGTGGTCAAGGTCGTGGACTCGCGACCGGCGGTTTTCGTTCGGTCGCGCGTTCGATCCTTGGCCGCCAAAGACTCGCCGTGTACCCGGGGCTGATGCCCGTTAAATCTGTTCGGGGCTCAAGTCCTCTCATTGGTGTGGTGTGGATGTTAGGAGAGGGGGTGCCAGCTCAAATGTCGTCCTCGTCACTTGACCGTGGTTCAAAATTACGAGGTCCGCCACCAATAGCCCTCGTGTTGCTTCTAGTGCGACGTTAATAAAAACTAAACTAAACTAAGAAACTCGGGAAGCTATTTCAGAAGCTTTCAAGGAGCTACCTCGCAGTTGGATTGTTAGCAATGGGCCAGATGACATAATGTTACACAACTGGCCACCTAAGTTTCCTGATACGGTCCCATACGATTTCTTTCTTTGGGGTTTGTAAATATAAAGTGTATGCGCAACCACTATCCACAAATTTATGTGATCTTAAACAACGGATTTCTGCTCCTATGTAATCGATTACTCCTGGTACTTTACAACGTGTTTGACAAGAATTTACATATTGAATTGACACTATACGTGTAATCAGAGGAAATTATGTCGAATACTTGTAAGGAAAATTTTCTAATTTTATTTATATTTGTGGCGCATTCATAAATTACTTATTATTCTGTGTCATTTATTTTTGAAATTATGGAATCATGATATCGGATGATTCATTTTAAATAACATTGTATATTTATAATTAATGAATATGCTATAACCCGACATTTCAAGTAAAATTAAATTCGTAGATTCCAAAATATATTATTGAGAGGAGGGTGTTAAGTATTATTTTGTATTAGTAAAGTATCATTTAAAAATTATTATTTAGTAAAGTATCATTTAAAAATTATTATTTAGTAAAGTATCATTATGGAATTTAAAAGAATTATTTCTTTTCGTATAGTTTCTTAAGATTTTTGGACTATATTTTAATCATTTTTTATAAGATGAGACAAATAAATTACCTTTAGAATGAAACGTAATTCTAAGGAATGCGAATTAAATTCGCCATTAAAGAAAATAAAGTGCACAAAAAATAGACTGATAATCAAAGAAATATCTTTCCGATTACTTTCGAATTACTGTTTCAACGAATGTTTCGTTCTTTGATTTTATTTTTTTTTTTTTTCTTATATTTTCTTTCCTTCTGACTACTAAAATGAAACTCTACAAGTTTCATCTTACATACTCAGAAAATAATCATATTTCTAAGTAAAATATTTCAGAATTCTTTCACAAAATCTTTCTTTCTAAAACTCAGCATTTATTTAATTTAAACACAAAATATTTAATCATGAAAGTTATTCAGTATTTTTCAAACACATACTGGGTATTTTCCGATGTTTGTTTTTATAAAATAATTTTGAAAAGAAAGAAAAACACTGAAAAGGTTTTTCAACTTTCCTTCAAGATTTATTTTCAGTTAAATTTCAAATCTTCAGTCTTATTCGATTTTCTTTCGATAAATGTGAAATCAGGCTGATGCACATTTTATCTTATATTTAAGAGAAGACTTGTACTGTTTGACCTGTTTTGCAATAAATATTCCTTCCAAATGCGAAGACCTTGTTCCATTTATGCTTGTGTCCTTTGTAATTGCAAATAAAATGGAAGATTTTGCCAAAAGATTTCAGAGAAAATAAAATAAATTTGGATAAAATATCTTCATTTTTCTTAAAAATCAACGGCCATTATCTTAAGATTATCTTGTATAAAACATTTAACTACGTATGTTTCTATTTGAAGTTTTTGAATTCTATTCCAGAGTAATATATAGTTATTTCAATTTTTTTTAAAAAAAAATTAGATAGAAATAAAAATATTTCTATTAAGAAACCTCTTTCAAATATATTTTAAAACTTAATTTAAATATTTATAAGCATGCCTAAAATGTGAATATTTGCTTTAGTTAACTCTTGTTATGATATTTTAATGCAATGAATATTTTGTAAAATTCGGGATTTATTTTTCTAAGTTGGAATTTTTATTCTGCCTGACACTTTTGACACTTGTGTCATATCTTTTGTTGTGTCCACTTTCCTGTTTGACAAGGACAACTTTTGCCGTAAAAGCCCTTTTACATCATACACATCTATTAAAAATTTCATTTGAAATATTTTTATGTATTTTAAAATATTTTTTAGAGTCAATTATTGTATTTTTAACGTTTGGAATTGAACAAATAAAAGGAAAATAAAAATTAAAATAGTGAAATAATTTTTAAAGCGAAATAAAAAGTTGTATTTATATAACATTCATTTCAACATTAAAAGACAAAATGAGTTAACAGGAATTTAAAATTATTTTAAAATATAAAAATATAATTACTAAATTCTTAAAAGAATTCGATTTTCTTTCGTGTTTATATTTATTATTTCTTTATAAATTAAATTATGCAACATAATATCGATAAAATAATATCAGAAGCATAATAACTTCAATAGCTTAAATTACCACTAAAACTGTGCAAAAATTAATTATTAGCAATAAGAATTCTTTAATCTGTTTGCTGTTTCCTTTACAATTTTTATTCAATAATGTGTTTGGCTTCCATACAAACCTTTGGATTTTGACATACATTCTGCAAGAAGATTAAGTGGATATACATCTAAGATTACCATTTCTAAATAGCATCTAATCTGTTCTGAGGATGGCATTTTTTTCCCATTTCTTGTTTCTAACATGTCCTTTACGAGCACAAATTGGATTAATTCTTTAGTGCTAGTTTGCCAGCTAAAATTCTAAGAATAGCTTTAGTGATTCAATTCCGTAAAATGTGCCGTATTGATTCAGAAATGTTAATATAATTGTAACCAAACGGACGCCTTGCGAATGAAAAAGATTGCCATGAGACATTCTTGCTTCTATGTTGTGACAATATTTTTTGTAATGAAAAAATGAATTTTCCAGTTTAAAACACAGTAAATTAAATTATTGTCTATTGGTTCAGGAACCAGTAATAATTTCACTAAAATATATTGTTGATTGTACCAATTTTTATTAACAGTTTCACAATATAGAAAAAAGCTTTATATGAATCTTCCTTGCATGTCTGAAAAATTATATTTCAACCATATGAAGTAATAAAAGAAAAAGAAAGAGCATTATGAGTGATCAGTTATGCCTTCTGAATATTTATCACACTATTTCGTTAAGCATTTGTCCGGGGTTTTTTTATAAATCAATAATTTTCATTTCATAGTAAATATTTTTAATCTCATTCAATATAATTATTGAATAGCTTTTAAGCAAGGCTATTTTGAGAAAACACGAATAAAAAAAATTATACATTCCACCATTTCAAAAAATTTGTTTTTATTTTCAACAGTTTCATGCTCTACTCATTTGAAAGATTTTATTCTTGGAAAATAAACATTCTTGTTGAACGAGTAACACAAATCTATTATTAATAATAATATTTTCAGATATTTGTGCTTTTTTTAAAGTGATAAAGATAAGGAATGATTTGAAAATCATTATCCAATAAAACCGAAAGTTAACAAAATCAAAAATTCCTCATTTTTCGTCATTTTAAAAAGAATATTTTTAGTGATTAGCAACAAAAATACCTTTAAATAACTTTTTCAACTGAAAATTAAGCAATTTATATTTATAATTTTATTTAGATCGTTTCTTATGTATCACGTACAAAATGATGCAAAGTAAGGCACTTATTTTTAATAAAGAATTAAACTCAGTGACTTATCAAGAAATCATCTAATAGTCAAAATTAATCTTAAAAAGAAAATAAACAAAAATTATCAAAAAGAACTTTTAATTGAAAATAAAAAACATTTTTCTGCAAACAATATAAGATTCATACGCAGGAAACTAATTGACATTTGTTTTGAACTAGATTGTCTTACTTGAAAAATCAAACAAATAATTCGTAATGACGAAAAAGGATTATATACCTAAGCTGATTATCTGGGTTTTTTTTAATTCATTGTAAGTATTTACGAAATTTGAAACTACTGTTAACAAGACTCATATTTTCGTTTCGTTTTCGTAAATTTTAATAAAGACGTTAGTTTTTCTGAATCAAATTTTTCACAGAAATTAATGAGCAAAAATATAATAACAAGTACAATAAAATAAACGCTTTTTTAGATTTACTAATTTGTCAATATTTCTGGTAAATATTCATTTGATTCTCTCTCTCCCATTCTTATTTTACTTTTTATACCTTTCAATTTTAAAATTCATAATTTAAAAATAAATAAGCAATTGTAATGCAGTTAAACATCCTGTATTTTGCATAATTATGTGATATATATATTTTTTTTTTTTTGAAATTATCATTAAACACCCACATTGTAATACTCGAATTCCAATAAAATATAGGCAATGGACCTCGTAACTTTCCTCTAAATTAAACTTTTACCACAACTTTCACACAAATCACTTTAAAACTGTAATGCTTACTGTTTTAAGTGGAGAAACTCCATAGTTCAATACGGAAATCCTCAATCCTGTGATCCATCTTTTTCAGGCCGTTCTCTACCAAACAGGTGACAGAAAAGACATCGATTTCGTTTTTAATCAGCAAAAAATATTTTTTACTCAGTAGATTATTCCCAAAACACAATAGATTTTACAATATGTTCTTAGTTCCAGCTATTCAAATCTCCTATCAGAATCAATCCTATAGAGAATTTATTAAAATCTTTACTATCATAAAATACATTACTAAACCTGTTACGGATAATTTTCTTTTGGATTAAATAAATTTGATTAATTTAAGTGAGTATTGTATAAAACATGTTTTCTTTTTCTTCAAAAATATCATTTAATCATCATTTTTATTATAAGGTTTCCAAGATAAACATTAACTTTTTTCACTTATTTCTGTAGTTGCAATTACAAGAGCATTTAACTATACGAATTAATTTGATAAATTTAGTGGAATATATCGTTGTTACGAAAATTCGTTATAGTTTAACTTTTGGTTTGTTAAATTATAATTTCTTAATCCTAGGTATTGCTTACTTAGGAGAAAAGATCGATGTATGTGAAAGATTTCACCTACTAAAGCTTTTTCATGAGTATCTTGAATATTTCAAAAGTTTAAAAAAAATACTAAAAAATTGAATTTATATGAAGTATAAAAAGCTAAACCAATTTAAAAGCAATAATTTTCTCTTTTATATCCTTTTCATGTATTTAAACTGAATGATGAAATGAAAATGTTGACATAATGTGAAATATGCGTGTGTGCTTTATATTGTATGAATGAATATTCGATTATCAGTATGGGATAGAATAAGCATTTTATTATTATAATTTTTAAGATATTCCACGATGTATACGAAAAGTAAATCTCTCAATGCTTTAAACTGGTATTATTCCAATATTTGTTAAATTATTCGATGAAAAACCAACTTTTGCAAAGTTTTCTCTTACAAATTTTTCTAAGATATATTACACAAAATGTTAACAAATGTTTGAGCACAAATCATAAGCGAAATACATATAGAAAAAGTCATGAATGTTACAGACTGCATTAAGTCTTGTAAGAAATTCTGTTTTCAATAAAGTAATATGTAAGTAAACATGATCTTTATAAGACTGCTGAAAAATCATTTGCATCTTGAACTTTAGAGCAAAAATATCAATCTTACAAAACAAATGACATGGGAAAAAATGTGGCCAATGTAAGCTTATTTTAAACATTTTAAGTGCATGTGGGAAAAAAATGTAATCTCTGTAGCAAAATTTCAGTTTAAGTCGTATACGCTTAATTTAATCATGTCTAAAATAAAATTTTGAAAGAATCAAATGGCATTCCTTACTCGAATGATTTTCAATTATTCTAGTGATAATTCGGATTCGTGTACTCTTGATTTTTATGAAAATTTGCGTACTTAACAATTTTATTTAATTCATTTAAAATGAAAGCAGTTTTATTCTGTATCTATGTCCTGAATTGAAGCATTTTATGCTTCATTAATTCAAATTCATTCAAGTAATACAAAATAAAGCGCTTGAAAAGAAGTTGATAACACTAACAAGTAAAAAAACTCAGATCAAAGAAGTTTTGAAAGGCATTGAAGAAGCTTGTGCACAAATCTTTCCAATCTTTCTTTAACTGAAATTGTAAAGGAACAATGGTTACCTTCCGGCTAAATATCTGATCAAATGTTTTATAGGAATATACGACGCAATCGATTAACACTTGAGATAGTCTTTGAAGTTTTCACAGAAGAAATGAGAGCATTTTAATAGAAAGAAACTAAAGCAAATCGATAGTGTACGATGTAACATACCTTTAAGTGTATTCTTTTCGATTTCATCATTCAATCTCGGAGAAAAAAATAAAGTAGTGATATTTTAATAGTATGCAGAATGATATTAAATTATATTTGTTTTCTAGAAACCAAAAAAAATATGACGTCAATTTGAAATATAAGAAAAATAGCTTCAATATGTCGTGATTATTGCACAGTATTTCTTAATTCTTATAAGCATTGATAGAAGCATAATTTTTATTTGAATTGGAGTAATATATGTCACAATTTGAAGTAATCATTGTTATGTAATAGAGTTTTAACAAGAAAAAGTTTACCTAAGTGTGAATATTCATGAAAATTAAAAGAATGAAATAAAGATTTTCAATTAATGAGAAACAATTTTAAAAATAGCAAAGAATTATTTAATTCCAGATTAAAGCTATTTAAAAAAATATTTTAAGAATTAATCTATAGAAATTCGTTTTAATTTAGTTAAAGTATAAAAAAATCAACTTATCCGTATCAAATGAAACTTCATCATAAGCTATCAGATGTTGTAAGTGATTACCATGCAAAATCGTTACTTTAAAAACATATTACTTTTTACTGTCTATTTATCTAAATTTTATGTCTTCACTGAAGTACTAAAATAATTTTCCAGCAAAATGGAACTAAATATCAGTAATATATTGCACGTAATGTTGAACAAGAGATAACATCTTCAAACATCGGTAAAAAGATAATTTCGCATTAAAAATCAAGCATCAGATGAAGATTATTTAAATTTTGTAATTATATTCTCATTTGGGCAGTTAAAATAAAACCGTAGAGAGATCATAATTTATTTCATAATCAATTGCAATAATTAACTTGTTTTGCATGTACGCAACTTTACTGGAAGTATTGAAATGGTATTGACTCCAACGTTGTAAATAACACATAAGCTTCGGAAATATATTTTTCATAATTTACGGATAAATTAATTAAATATTAGTCAAGAAAATATGCAAAAAATAGTTATTAATAATGTTATCAATAAAATCATCGTAACGTTAATAGTTCAACTGCAAAATATATTTGCTTTTATTTTCAACACGGTTGCAAGGCTGTTCATAGGTCCTTCCTGCAGAAGAATTAATTCTCTTCGATTTATACTTTTTTTATATATAATATAATTATAATAAGTTCTAAATTTGAAACACTTTGGGATCTGTTGAGCGTAAAAAAGTATTCTATATGACCGATTCTAAAATGTTCTCTTTCATTTTCCTTAGTTTAAATTAAAGCTCATTTATAATTCATAGTAATGTATTTAATTTTTCATCTATGACTTTTCCCGAAAATGAAATCTATCGAAACCTAATACATCTCATTTAATTGTTATATAATTTTAATCCTCCTATTCTCCAAAATAAATGCATTTTGTAAATTAAGCTAATTTAGAATTTCCTCAGAAATAAGCAATGTAGTACTGGCATTCACTGAAGTCTCGATTGAAAATGAAACACTTTTCTGCGGTATTCCTAATTATTGTAATAATTAAATCTAAAATTATGCTCTCAAAGGATTTAATTCGAAAGAAGGCGACGAAATAAATATCATTGAAATCCTCATTATCCAGAATCAAGACCATTCTACCCCCCCCCCCTTTCCACATTTACTGGACTAATTTCCGATCCATAAGCTTAGTCACATTAAACGCATTATACCTCCTTTTCTACCTTTTAATTACTACGAAATCCTGCTGA
This sequence comes from Nephila pilipes, assembly GCA_019974015.1. Classification (NCBI taxonomy): domain Eukaryota; kingdom Metazoa; phylum Arthropoda; class Arachnida; order Araneae; family Nephilidae; genus Nephila; species Nephila pilipes. The sequence goes on along the minus strand of BMAW01019619.1, from coordinate 892,789 downwards.
ATGATTTAATTACCGCTTTGTTTTCCGTTCTGGTGTATTTTATTTTGAGAGAAAAAAAAAATTTCTTACCCCTTTCCTCCCTACTCCTGTTTCGTTAATTTATCCTCAGCCCGTCGTCGTTTCGTTAATTTCCCAAACCTTAATACCCGTTAATAAGATTACGGGAATTGTTTTAAGTCCGTCGCCGGCAGCGTTTACGGGTGACTCCTCCTAAAAATACGACTTAATGATTGAGTGAAGGGGAAGTATAGCGCTCGAGAAAAATAAATAATAAAAGTGAAATAAAATAAAAAAAAAAAAAAACTCGACAGACACACACACACATACAGTGAGAGAGAGCGAATGAAAGAAGAAAATTGTATCGAGGGTTAATTACTAGTTGTTTAACGCACAAGGCCGCGGGGGACCGCCACCCCGCCATAAAATTAACACTTGTTTAATCATTAACATTAGCTGCAAATTAAAGAGTGCGCCTTATTGACTTTGAGGATCGCGGGAGATAGGGAGGGTGGGTTGGTCGGGCAGAAAGGGGTGCCAAAAAAGGGAGCCTCTACTAATTAACGCTTGTAATTACTAAAGGGACACTTTTAACGGTTTTATAGAGGGCATCCAGTTTTTTGCGGCAGTCAAGCGCTGCTCGGATGAAAAATTAATAACGAAAATCGCCAGCTTTAATGGAATAAATTTTTTAACGCCTCCGCTTTTGGGGTCTGGTAAAAATTGCCTTACTATTTTCAATTATCTATTCATGGACTTTTAATGTGTGTATTTGGCTCAACTGATGTTTGAGATTCGTACAGCTTAGTGGGGATTTTTGGATTTTATCTTTAAAAAAGTCGCTTTTAAAAGAAGTGCCAAGTATAAACAAAGTATTGATTAATAGTATTAGTTCACGTTAATTAAATTCCCGCGTAGCTTCTAAAATATGTATAGCATTAAAAAGGAAAATTTCATAATGAGTTAATGGGTTAGAAAAGTATTTGCAGTTGTTTTGTTTCACTAAAGTGCTTCAAGTATAACATTTCTTGTATATGCGGTTAAGTAAGGGGAACGTCTGAAGATGTTTTTTTAAATAAATTTGCTTAATTACAGCAAAAAAAAAATTTTTATTGAATTTCAGTAACAAAAGTGTCACTTACCCTATTTTCTGTTATTGTTTATTTCATATTTTAGTTCATGTATTAAATTTTCAAATTTGTTTCCACTTTAAGCAAATAAAAATACATATGAATTTCTTTGAACACGTTTGAAATCATTTTAATAAACGCTGTAAGTAATTATTACAAAATTTGAAACAACTCTTTAAGAAAAATCCTTTTCACACATTAACAACTTGAAATAGGAATTATTGGATTATATATACGCAGATGGAATGCAATCTTACCCTCCTTAAAGGTTAATTTTACAACAAGTCTTTTCTGGCTCGACAGTCCCGAATGGCCCCTGGCCTTCCTAAAAATTCAATTCCATGTCGTCCTGTTCTTGGCTATGGTTTTCCAATTTGTCCCCTTGATAATTTTCAAATATTTTTCTAAGCAGTCAATCCACTTAAGTTTTGGTCTTCCTCTTTTTTGGGTACCAGATGGTGTAGCCAAGATTTTTTTAGAAGCTTGATTGTCATCCAATCTTATTAAATATCCTGCCCATTTAATCCTTTGTTATTACACATGTTTTTATCTCTGAATATATCCTTATGCATATTTATCTCTGAATATGTTTTTACACATGTCTATTTCTGAATATATCCTTATTTTTCATCTGTATGTTGTTGATACTTAACTGTTAAGTGAGCGAGATATTCATAAGATATTACAGTTAACGTTCATAGTTATTTTTATACAAGTATTCTTATTAGTAAGGAGTATTATTTAATAAATAAGAATTAAAAAGTACAATTTTTTGTTAAGAAAATAAACTACTTATAAGTGCAACTCTATTGATAACAATTCTGAATACGATTGATTTCACAGTTTTAAATTTATTTATTTTATTTGCCTGTTTATTTTTTAAGAATTATAGATTTTTACAATTTGTGCATTTTTGGATAACTGTGGAAAAAGCAGTCTTCACCTATGTATAAGAGACTTCTCATTCTTATTATTTCAATCTAACTTTCTTCCCCAAAATGAAAATTTTACTCTCAATATGCGTGAAACTTTCTGTACAAAATTTTGAGTCTAATATAGATGTTTGAATAAAATATTTTCAAATAATAATTATATCTTCGTCACTGGCACGACAGCCCCGTTCCCAGACCTTCCACAGAATTTCATTCCATTCCATCCTGTTCTAGGCTAAGATTTTCCAATTTGTCACTTTAATAGTTTCCAAGCCTAGTTCCAAGCAGTCAATCCACCTAAACTTTGGTCTTCCTGTTTTTCGGGTACCAAATTGCTTATCCAAGTAGATATTCTTAGTGGCTCGATTGTCATCCAATTTTATTAAGTGTCCTGGCCATTTAATCCTCTGTATTACAATGAAATTAATAATACTTGATCCTTTAAATAGTTTGTAAATGTCCAAGTTGGTTCTCCTTCTCTAATGATTATATCACATTTAATTCTACCAAATAACCTTCTTAAAATTCCTCTTTCAAATATAGCTAGAGACTCTTCATCTTTATCAGTCATTGACCATGTTTCAGTAGCGCATGCGATAATAACCCTAATCAAAGTTTAGTTTATGAGTAGTTTGGTTTTTCTGCTGATGAGATCAAATTTTAAATATTTTTGTTGTCTGAAAAAGTTGATGTGACTCGGTTGCGAATCTCAGACGTTATGTTGTTCTGTGGGTTCATTTCAGAGCCTAAATATTTGAAGCTATTGACAGTTTCCAACCTGTATTCTCTTATTTCAAAATAAGGATTATTAAAGTTGGTACTCGTCATATATCTGGTTTTATTCTAATTAATGACAAGATGCCTCTTACTTCCTTCAGTTTTTAAAGAAAGGAAAACATGTTTAAGTGTTTCCGGAATCCGAGCTTACAATTTTTACATACATTTACAATTCTAAATAAAAAAGTTAAATAATCCTTTTAAGTTATTAATTTAAATAAAGCTTTTTTTTTGTATCATTTTATTCTAATAAATGCTTCATTAAAACAAAAAAAAAACTGTTTAACATAAGACTTTTACTTGAACTATAAAACTGATAATACATGCACAATTTAGAACACACAATAGTAATAATTTCTCAATTCATTTCAGAAAACCAAATGTTAATTTAAAAGTATATTAATTAAAAAGCATAATCATCCTTTGTGTACATCAGTATCCATTCATTAAGAAATTCATATAATTCATATAAATACATCGGTATCCATTCATTAAGAAATTCGTATAACTCATATAAATACATCGGTATCCATTCATTAAGAAATTCATATAATTCATATAAATACATCGGTATCCATTCATTAAGAAATTCATATAAATGGAATTCTTTTATGAAATCCTAAAAGAAATCCATTTATATGAATTTCTTCTTAGCCCTAAAAATTAGAGGCTATATTGAACATGAAATATTAAAAAATCTCACCCATTGCTTCTAATAATAAAAACTATTGGTAAGAAATAAAAAATTAAATCCATACTGTGACAAATTTAGGAATCAAACACATAATTTTAAGACTGAAATCTAGAAAAAGTGGTTCCTATATTTTTCTTTTAAAAACCCGCCTGTACCTATAAAGTAGACTTTTTTTAAAACCTGATTGAATCAAGGTATCTACCGAGACAGAAATCCTATACGTAGATAATGAGAAATAATAAAAATTCTACGACTTTTTCAAACCTGACAATTTTTTTTAACATACATGCGTACAAAATTTTTGATATTTTTTCAAGTATGATTAAACTTAATGAGTACAGGAAGCGTACTTTCATGATTCAAATTGATATTAATAAAATAGTATATTGTTAGTGTTATATTTATATTATTAACTCTTATAACATAATTATATGAACAAGTTAATATTATTATTGCGTCATTACAATGAAAAAAAATTGGATGAATAATATATTGTTGAGAACACTAATAATTGTACAATATGTATAATGAAATAATATTCTACAAGTAATAAAAACTGATTATTAATAACTATGAAATCTCAATACAAGCAATATTAACAATAGATTATTAATAATAATTAAAATATTAATAATTAATTATTGTTATTATTATCAACAATAATTCAAAATTAATAAAAATATAAAAATAATATTAATAAAGTTAGTAATAATAATGACTATTATTATTATATTAATAATTTTCTAACAATATTAATAATTCTAAAGTTATTGATTAATGCGTGATTAATACTTCAACAATATGTTAAGAATATTAAAATATTATTATTATTATCAGTTATTTATTTCTAAGTATAGGGATCCTAAAAGCTTTCATAGATCAGCAAAAAAAAAATATATTGTGAGCCTTAAAAGTATATACATTAAGTGTTGAGCTTTAGGGTAATCTGAGTGTAACAAAATTAATTCAAATCGTTACGGAATAATATTTAAAAATTCTTATTTATCTATTTACTTCCAAATCATTAATTTTGGTTTCTTACTTAAATTCTAACTTAATGACTGTGTGGAAATTAAGTAAATGAGATGCTAAGTCAGGTGCCGTCCTCGTCACTTAACTGTGGCTCAAAATAGAGAGGTTCATTCCCAGTTGACTTTGCTTTTAAGATTAATTTTAATAATTATCAATCAATTAGTGAAGCATAATTATCTTTTTAATTACTGAATTATTTCAGCTAACCATATTCCATAATTCATTTTAATAATGTTTTTCTCTATAAAGAACGGAAAAAACATTTTCAAACTTTAAATTTGGAAACCTGATACGTTTCTAATAATAATCTCAAAGATCCTTTTTTCCGAACTTCGAATTGCCATAGATTAAATTAATGTATATGTTGTGTAATTTAATTCGAATTCTAGATTGCGTTTTAGATTACGATAATGTTTATAACTACATTTCGCAATGTTGCTGAAAATCATTTTAATTAATGCGCCTCATTGAATATTACCTTCTGATGCTGAGTCATTTGATACCTTCGGTGTGCAATACATCTGGTAATTGAAAAGATTTGATTACTTAAAAATCTGATGAGAACACAGCATTAATTATTTCTCGAACAAATAAAAGAGATTTAATTTTAAATAAATTAATTCCGTCGAAATCAGAATAGTAAAAAATTTACCAAAAAAATCTTGAAATATGACATAAATCTGCATTTTAAAAACAGAAATTGATATTGCTTATAGTAATAAATTATTATAGGTTAAGGAATCCTTCATAATGCGCCATTATCTTTTGCATTAATTATTAAAATATCTTCACAGAAATTTTTTTCATTTTTTAGTTTGATAATTTTAATTTAGCCCTTTTAGCACAAATAATAATAATCAGAATCTTGCATTTTACAAGGATGGTTCAAAAAGTACTTGTATTTAAAAATAAATTAAGGTAAACTGTTGTTACTATTTAATTTATTAAGGTAAATTGCTATTACCATTGGGTGCCGTTATCTGTTAAATGGGACCGAAACAAATCTGACATTGATTTGGTAGTCATTTGCTGCCAAATCAAAATTCGTTTGTATCCGCGTCGGGTTGTCGACGTCATTTTGAGTCGAGTTTTCCCCGTTGATGATAATTGTGTTCATCATTATGCACCGAAAATCAAGCAAATATCAAAACATAGGGTTGCTTCAGATGAATCTATTCCAAAAAAGACGAAGATGGTCTCATTGGCCGGGAACTTTAAGACGAAGAATTTTTGAGGTGAGAAAGGAGTCATGATCACGAATATGAGTAACTGAGACTTAAACAGCTGTCTAGTGAGTCATATTTGTTGTTACTAAAAGTAAACATTTTTCGATGAAACAAGAGCCATCTCTTAGAATTTCTAAGGACTTGTTGAACGACATGAGTAAAAAAAAAATGTTTTTTTTTTTCATAATTTTTAAAAATTTTTTCGGTTTTTTTTTTTTTTTTTTTTTTTTTTTTTTATTTAATTATACAACATATAATTTCATCAACTCTAAACGCACCTGTATTTTTTAACTTTCCTTCAGAACACCATACTCTAGAAATAAATCTCCTTAAAAATAAACATTTTGCATTTCAAAAAGAAGAGTTTCTCTACATGACAACCTAAGGAAATATAAAATCACGTTATTCTGAAAATTGTGGGAAAAACTGAAAAACTAAATATTTTATCCCTCATAGCATATTTTAACACTTACGAATAAAATATTATTTGATGGGGTTTTTTTTTTTTTATATTACTTTCATTTAACTATTTTGGGGGGAAAATTAAACTATTTTTTTTTTTTTTTTTGTTTCTTTAAAAAAAAGTTTCAGTTTATATTCAAACTCTCTGAATAATCAAATGAATTGCATGAGAAAAATAAATATTTATATTATTAAAAGATGCTTATTCTAAAAATTCCTAGTTATTTTTGAACATAATAATTTGGCTACAAAAGAAAACAAAACGAAAATTGAACTTTTTAAAACATTATTTTCGTTTCAAAAAAAGCTTCATCACGATACAATTTTAAAACAACAATAACAAAAAAAAATAATAATAATAATAACGATTGTTATAAAATTATGTTATGTTTCCCCTAAGATTTCTTTATTTAATATTCTAATTGAATAAATAAATATGAATAGCGATAAACTAATTTAGTATATTTTGAAAAAAAATTATATTTACTAATAAAATTCTCCCAGAAAAATTATTGAAAATATTGGTTCGGAATCATAAAAATCAACTACGTATCAAAATCTTACGATAAATGAAATAATACATTGGCTGCACTCAATTTTACTATAAACACTTTAAATTAAATAAATCCCTTAGAAAAAGTTACATGTGGGGAAGAAGCACACTCAAAATTTTTCTTCGAGAAATAACCAGATTTTTGCTGGATGAATTGTACATTGAAAAACGTGAAAGCGCTCATGTTTCAAAATTTTAATACTAATATTCGGTGTACCTTTTAGAATCTAATATAATCTTTTCTTCAAATGCAGCAAAGATACATTCAAAATATAGTAAACTAATATCTTGGATGTGTGTATGTGTGTGCGTGTGTGTGTTATGGACGAACAAACCTGGCATTAGAATTCATACACACACACACATGGTTAAAATAAAAACACCATTTCCACTTCATTTATTTATTCCTTTCTTATGAAACAGGCAATTTTACATACAGGTAATGTACGCCATTAGATATCACGAGTTACAGAAAACACGTTTTGAGGAGATCAGCAGCGCAAGCAGTTATAGCCTGCATGGACAGAACAAAAAAGAGAGAGAATTTCACCTTTTACATCGATTTTATATAGAGATATTTCTTTATATCACGTGGTTATCATGTGGCATTTGATGAAGGGATTTTAAGGGTCTTTTGACGGAGACAAAAAAATTAATGCGGATTATCCCTTCAGATCTGCGACCTTTGGGAAAAGTTGATTTGTGGTTGATTTTACGAGCACGTGATCGCATAAATCAAAAGCTAAAATGGAATTGTATCAGGAAATAAGAAGGACCTCTTTACTGTGAGTTAAAGAACAAGAAAAATTAGGAAATTAATTATTTTTAAATGAAATCATTACATATATATATATATATATATATATAGAGAGAGAGAGAGAGAGAGAGAAAATATCGAGCTTGATAACGCAAGACTATGCAGGGCAACTGTATAGTCTTATGATACAACTGTCAATACTTTGTTCCAATTAATTTTCAGTGGAACATCTCAATGATTAAAAACTTTATGATTTTGACTATAGAATGATAAATTTCAATTGTAGATTGAGTTGTATTATTACAGTTTTATATTAAGCTTCCGACACCTGAATACATTTAAATAGAATATGCTTACAGAGGAATTGTTTCAAAGAACTATATTAACGCTGTAACTTTATTGTTTATTGTCGAAACTAAACCTTACGTTGAAGTAAGATCTTTGTTGATCTAAGATTTTTTTTTATAACTTTTACTTATATAGTTATTTAAAATACATATTACAGAAAAAAATTCGATTATAATGTGTACAAAAAAGTAACATTAGATCACTAATAAATACATAAAATGAATTATCTAAATCATGTTTGGAAATACAGTAAAATATAAGAAGAACAATAAAATCTTAAGCAAAGAAATATACATGCCATTTTTTTAAACATCCAATAAATTTAGTATTCCTAATAAACTAATCATAAATTAGTGTAAATGTGTTTGTTAAATTCTAATAACCTAAAATAATTAAACTAAAAGAGTATCTGCGTACTTTTAAATAACTTTTCGCTCCAAGAATAAAATAATGTCAACATATTGCATGCAAGCCTCCTTGAAATCTTACTACTTTGGCCGCCAACAAAATACTAAAGTAGTTACGTAAAATTTAATTTTCTAGCAAAAATTACCATTCATGAAATCTAATTAATATTCTAAAAAATCCATTTATTAAAAAAAAAGTTATAACGTTTCCCTAATGATAAGGTATTTCCTAAGCAACCAATCTGACCAAAGTTTCAAGAATAAGTCAGGTAAAATTTGTGTGTGATTCAGTAAAAATATCTTAAATAAACTTTACCTTAGGCTCTGGAAAAATTTTTGAGCATTACAATGTATAATTATTTTATTATTTAAATTAATATGTTTATAAATGTAATTAAAATATACATTAAAAATGAACATGACATTTATATAAAACTAATATCTAATAAAATGATGACTTTAATGCTTAGGGAAACAAATATAAAAACTATACAGTAAAAATGTTTATGTGCTATAAAAAACTAAAAAAAAAAACTGCTATTATTAAAAATTTAATTTCTCATTTCTTATCGATTAGATCGATTATTATAAACTATTTGTTGGCGAATAATGTAAGTGAAGCTTTCTTGAGAATTTTACCATAATAATCTCGAATATATACATTACAAACCATAATCAGTATCAGGAACTTCTATGGTAGTAAACTAAATCCTTAGAATAATGCAATTTAGAATGCCTTATATGACTCAGATTCCCTTCATAAAGTTCTCAAATATTCATCAATGACTTCATTACTCATTCATGTTTCAAGGCGAAATTTCGCACAGGCGAAGCCTTTTATTATTTAAGCAGTAACCCAACATCTTCTGTGAACACACTGACACTTCATATTTATGGCGATCTTAAGATAAATTTATGGTGAAATCTTTCTCTCAAATTTCGTGCCCCTACATTATTACTATCACGGATATAAATACGAAACACTTAGAAATGTAGATTTACGAAATCGAACAAAAGTTACCGTAGTGTTCGACTTGTTTCAAGATAAGCTCTAAATTTATGTTGGAAAATGCACTCTATGTCTTAAAAAAATTTAAATAATAACGACAATAATAAAAGACACATCAAGAAGGGGTTATCAAAATGGGGAGAAATAGGTAAAAGTGATGCATAAATATACAAATAAATAAATAAGAACTATTACAATTTCAGATTAATAATTTATTTAAAATACTTGCTTAATGTAGAGAGCCGATGAATAAAGAGTCGACCAAACCCTGTCCCTTATTCAAGTTGTTATTCGACGGCATTGATTTACAGAATTGAAGGATATCCCATCTGCGATTTTCAAGACAAACTTTCTCTCCAATGTTCGAATTAGATCAGTAGGTTCTTGGGACGGATCTCTTCCATTTCATTCTAGATTTATTCTACTGGGGAGAGAAGGCTCCTTATTATTCTTGGCCCCTCCACTTCTTATACTTCTTAAACACTTCCTAAGTGTACAAACATTTTGTAAAAATGTTTCAACAGGGTATGGTCCTGCCAAGTAAAGCAGGACCATACCCTGTTTAAACACAGTGTGATTACAATAAAAGTTCAAATTTCATAAAGCAGTAAAAAGTGCTTTTCAGAATGATATGAAATTTGTCCTGAATATACACGAATAAAAGAGGAGGTGCAAGAAAAAAGTAGTTCGAAATTTTAGCACTAGTTGACGTTTCAGAAAATATGAACGATGTCAGAATATTCAAGGAGAAGACGTATTATGCGCATCACGCATTACATTTGTTATAAAAACGCGGGGTTCATGTTATTTCCTTCAATTCTTTTTCTCAGGAAGGTAACCCCTTCCACCCAATATATATACTCCATTTCCCTCCATCTTGAGCAGCCAATACAGTATTAGAGAACCTCTCCTCTCAGCCAATAGCAACTCTCGCTCTACTTCACACGCAGGCATCTAAGATCATCATCTCAAGTAGAACTACCATCCAGAAATCAGTAAATCTGCACTTTTAGAGACTATACCAACAACCAGGTGTCACTAGTGACGCTGGTAAAACTGAAATCATCTACCAATCTGAAGAGTTTTTTCTTCCATTCTTACTCAACAATTTTTTCTTCTTATTTTAGAATTCATTACATAGAATGAAAAATACATCTTACAGTAAAGCATTTTCTTAGACACTATGATTCGGGCTTGAAGAGCGCTCCGCTCTCTAAGCGCCCGTAGAATTCAACGTTTAAGGTATTTCTTCAAATTGTGCTTGAGAAGTTCTTCATGACTCCTTCAGTAAAAGATCGAGCTTTGCTTGCGAAGTTGTTTTATAAAAGCGATGACTGTGCTGTCATAACTCAGAAGAAGTTCTAAACATTAAAGGATTTCAAAGAATGCTACGGTCAGGTGTCTAAAAATAGTCTGCAGATGATGAAGAACTTCTAAGACACAAATTCATTTCATGTGAAATCTGGCATAGGAAAGCGACCAATTGCTTCAGCATTAGTAGATGTGGCCATGACAGTGCAGGAAGCGACGAGCCGTGGTGTGCAAACGTGTAGGGCTTAAGTAACTTCACGATCATTACAGACCTCTGTGTGAGTTAAATTTTACGAAACATCCAGCATTGGTATCCAAACAAAATTACTTATGAAGATTTGTGTTCTGATGACCTGCCAATATGACAAACCATTGCTCTAGAATTTTTGTTGGCATAGAAATGGACAATGAATAAGTATGGAACATTTTAAGACATAAATCTCATTTCCTTATCCACGAATAAATCAAGACACACAATTGCAGAATATTGACAACAGAAAATCAGTTCGAGCATCAACCAGTATCTCTTCAGCAATGGTTGATGCCCGAACGGATTTCCCGTTGTCCATATTCACTCATCAACCAGTACTTCTTCCGTTTGTGACTAGCAGTCATAATCGCAAACTCAAGACTGGCATTGTTTCGTCAAATCGAATCGACGTTGTGTCTGTAGTGGCATCAGGATTCGACTGATGCCACTATAGACACAACATGAAACGAGGCTGATGCATATTAAATCTGTCGAGGCTGAAAGTCTTCCGATTGGTGTGGTGGAGAACTTTGAAGAGAAATATACCAGTTCAGATGTTCTCGTCACTTGAATTGTGGTTCAAAATTACGAGATCCGTCGCCAATAACTCTCGTGGTGCTTCTAAGTACGTATTAATAAATAATCAATCATTCAACCTCTTTTGTCTGCAAAGGTAACTGTGTGGTGTGGGTTTATGACATCGCTTATAGTAGGGCCATTCTTTTTTGAGGAGGTAGATCTTGTGGGTCCCGTTACTTGTGCCATCAATGGTGTATGCTATGAATCTTGTTTGTGCAACTATACAATTTTCATGCAAGAAATTATGTCAAGCGGCTGCTCAGAATCCATTTTAGAAATGACAGAGCTATCAGTAGTCACTTTCCAACAAACTGGCAGCCAAGATCATCTGGTTTGAATCCTTTTTATTTCTGGCTGTTGACCTGTCTGAAACATGGTGTATTCAGTGGCTCGATTTCAATCGCAACTGAAGATACTCAATGTGCTGTACATTCACAACATCAACCCGAATATATTTCGTTATATTGTAATACATACTTTTTCTTGGTATGGAGAAAACGATAGAAAGTTATATTGAACAGTTTTTGAGCAAGTCTTGAAACAGTTAAAAACTGACTTCATTTTTCCCCTGGTTTTTCGCCACAAGACAAGTAAAAAACGATTTCATTTTTCCTACCCAATGTAGCTTCACCTTATCGTGGTGGATGGGCTTTCAATTAAGAATTATCTTGGAAGCATCTGTTTCATTAATTGGTTTTCTTCTAATAAAAATCATTACAGGCATGCACACATTGAACAGTATGGTTATTTAACATACAACCGTCGTATTAGGTTGCTAATGTCACTAGTACTCGAGCCCATATACGTTTCATGACAAATAAAGCGTCATCTATTGCTAAAATTGTGAACCTTTTCCCACTTTTGCTGCCCTTTTCCTTTCTTCGCAAATATTTTGATTAAATTTCAGGTAATTCTGACCAGTGGTTTTTTTACAGCTTCATCTAAGTTGAACTTTAATTATAATCTCTCTCTTCTCTCTCTGAATAAGTCCAGGATATCGTGAAAGAAAGGGACAAAGAATACCATTGAGTTACCTCCATGTTATGAGGGTGTCATGAATGATAGCCAAAGGATTAGAGGGCTAACAAATGAAACGGTGCCCCTGGCCATAATTCCTGGATATATGATGGGACAGTATGGTTAATATTTCACCCCGTCTACAGACGCGTCTTCTCTGATCCATCGGAGTTTATTCGAAAAGAAGGATTATTTACAGAATGTATTTCTAGTCCACTCTAAGAGATTCCAGATCACTTAGAGTTATCTACAAATCTTCAAAAAGAATTTATATATATATATATATATATACGAACAATAATTTCGTTTGCTTGTTGATCAATAACAGGATTAAATATCTGAGGAGTTCATGACAAATCCTAAGACAATACGTAATTGAGTAACAATACATATGTCGAAATTCTTAGTGCATCTGTTAAGTGAGGCTCGTTATATTAAATTACTTTCTGAATGTCATTGAAAAAAGTGTTTTGAAGATAAAGTTTTCGTATTGCTATAACATCCTGCTATGTAGTACGGTATAAATATGTATGTATGTGTCAATATATCAAAAAAATGTGCATAAATTGAAAAAATTAAATATATGTACATAAAGGTTGTTATTATTAAAGTTCGCCTAGTTAGAAGGCTCTAGAACCAATTCCATGGCTCCCAACGAAACATACCCACTGTAATTTTACCCGACTTGAAGGCCCGCTTTCGTACTGAAAGTTACAAAATGTTTACCGAAACCTCCCGTTCACTTGCAGCCGAATCTCCCTATCAACGAACAGAGAGAGACACTCCCCATGCGACCCTCCCACACTATTTCCCGAATAGAGCCATTAACAAACGAGCGCTCGGACCACTCCAGCGAGAATGCAATAAGAACGATAGAACTAGATTGAATGGTTGCATAGGAACTAGAGTGAAGGAAAAAAAACTCTTTCATAGAGCTCTTACTGCAGGCAGGTAGAAAACCCAGCAAAGAGGTCCTCGAACTACAAAAAACCTGTTTTTGTATATCTACAGGTCTTCTAGTAGACCTACCAAAGCGGGTTGAAGAACGTTAAAGATTCGGGTAAACGATTCCGAACTGGAGTTGTTCACTTCGACCGGTATTTATTCGGTTCTTTTGTCTATTTCGTAATTTATTTCCATACTAAAATAGAATCCAAAAACTTATTTGTTTTGTATTTAATTGTTGTTTTCATTTTCAACC
>BMAW01019619.1:862390-879097 GCA_019974015.1 Nephila pilipes | reverse complement strand
TTCCCAATGATATATATATATATATATATATATATATCATTGGGAAATTGTATATATATATATCATTGGGAAAATTGTATATATATATATACAATTTCATTTATAATTCCTTTGAATTTGAAAACCGAACCACCGTTAAGGGTCTTTTTATTGGTAATATCGCTCTTAGAAGCAACACGAGGGATATTGGCAACTGACCGCATAATTTTGAGCCACAGTCAAGTGACGAGGACGATACTTCAACCGACACCTTCCTCTCCAAACTTCCATACCACACCTTCGGAAGGACTTGGGATCTCGACAGATTTGACGTACATTAGCCTCCTCCCCCCCCCTATGCGACGAGTCTTTAGTAACATAAGATCTTGAACCACAACTCAATGGAAAGAACGCAGGCGAAGAATTCGTGACCATGATCTCTAAGTTACCACGGCCACTTCTTAGAATCTTAGAGTTGTACTTAATGGCAAACTTACATTTTTTTTCTCACATAAACAAGTTATTATTCATGATATCTAAACATTGTTGCATTACCATTTGTATGTCCTGTGATTTTCGAAATCCCCATACCTACATTATTCTTTATAAAGCAATGATAAAATCAGTTGTAGAATCTAATTGTTATGTGAGATACCCTTTATAAAGTTAGCTTCCATTCTACTAAAAGAAGGGGGAAATTAAATTATAAGGTTTTCATTTTACTAAATTTTCGATTTTATCCAATAGAACTGAGATTTAAATTCTTAGCATGTATTTTTAAATTTTAAACCTTATCTCATCCACGTTTTTTTTTCTGAAATCCTAAATAGTTAATGAGGTTTTTCCTAATTTTTTTAAGAAAATAGGTAATGTTTGTGTGGCTACTGATTAAAATGTCATAACTAGCTGTTCACTAACACTCTCCCGATATACAATTACTAAGAAAATCTTCATTTTATAAATTCACTGTTCAATGTAATAGTATATATGCTCTGATTATTAACCGTTGAGAGTTATGCGTGTGTTTGGTTTGAATTTTATGGAGGTGGCAGAATGAGACTGTTGAATATTTATTATATTTTATGTATTTTGATATTTTTCATTTTATATATTTTGAATATCTGTACTTATTTTTAGGACAATTTTTTTTGAAGGAAAAATGTTGCAGATTTTAGAAATAGTAATTTTGAGTTTTTTGAGCTGTTTAGATATTATAATTTTATCTCATCGTGATATCAATAGTTTTAATTGCAAATAGTATAATTTAAAAATAATTTCAATCGTTTATTGAAGTGACATTAAATTTTGTTTTTATAACTTGCATCTGTTCGCCTTAAGCAAACAAATAACACTCTATTATCAACCATCCATATGTATTCTTAGTAGTTCCCTATTTAAATCCTATGTCTTAATAAAATTATGTTTGTTCCATTTCTTATATTTTTCAATTAAATTTTATTACGTTAGATTATAATAAACAACTTTGAATAATTCTGACAAAGATCGTTTTTTTGATAAAGAACATTCTCTGTTTCTGTATTCTACTCTTAGATAAATAATTAAAAATACTTTAATTATTTCCATCTCCCTTTTGTAATAAAATCTCAATTAAAGCAGTTTTTAGCCTACCCCACAGGTGCATTTAAATACAGTGATAAAACTAAGTACTTATCGGATAATGATTTGAGAGATTTGGTGCATTATCCTTCGACCTTAATACCCAATGGCCCCCAACGCGCTATTTGTACATAATCCCCCATCTCTCATCCGCAAAAGAGAAGAAGGATTCAGAAGCGAGGAGGAAACCCAACGATCCGCTTCGAGGAAGGGGGGATGGTGTGTAGAACCTCTCCATCTCTTTCTCTTTCAGAGCGAGGAGGAAAAGCTTACCTTCGAAAGAGGGAGCGTAAAATCGTCTGCAACCATCCCCCAAGAGACACACAGACAGACTTTGCAATAACCGGGAAGGAATCGGATAAGAAAGGGTGGGTTGCAGCGAAAAAGGGAAAAAAAGATGTCCTTCTCTCCCAATCCGGAAGGTATTCTTTGTGTTTGCTTTGAAGGGGGTGGATGGTTGAAGAGTCTTGTAGTCGTACGGGAAGACAAATGCTGACTCAGTCGTAAGTCGCTAATTGTGTTCTCACGCCGACAATCGATCCGACCGTGGACGGCGAAAAGCGTCACAAATTGCGCTTTGATGTTATTAATTACCCCCACTTTCTTCATCCTCCAAGCGGCGCTTCCAAATTAGCGTTCAGCAAATAGTGTCCCCAGACACACAACTGTCGTTACAGAAGCGTTCTGTTTTTTTTATAGATATATATTCTTATTACTCTTTGCCTCACACTCCCTTCCGATTGAGTAAAGAATAGATTTACGAAGAAAGTAGAGTTAGAGAAAGGGAAATGAAAGATAAGCCGCGTTGTGCTTGTTACAGATTGTGGTATTGTGAGAGGAAGGACTGAAAAAATGTTTTAGCAGCAAGCAGTCTTTGATAAACAATTTTCAACTGGAAAGATCTTCGACTGCGAAGAACTAAATAATAATAAATTATGTACGAATTGTGTGTGTAATTTGATAATGCTGAAGAAAATTGGAAAGGAAGATTGTATTTTTTAGTAATCTTTCCCCTTTCAAGTTTCTAGCTTAAGAATCTTTCAGTTTCAACACCCACGTCGTAATTAAATTTAGAGTCATTGTTGAAAGTGCAAGTAGAGTTCAGCAAAATTAAAGTAGGAAAGTTTGACTTTTTTAAAAAGTAGAACATAAAAGGAATCTCTCAGTTTGAAAATAAAGTTTACGTAACGAATAAATTAGCATAGTAACTTTTACTAATTTTGGTTTCGAATAAACAGTAATTATTTGCGATTAAATAAAAGAAATTTTTTCCCCTAATCAGCAATCACTTCCATTAATTATTTCTTAGAAATTTTCCATTCTTAACATTCGTTATTTGATGTGTAAGTTTATGAAAAAATTCTCCAACAGCATTTCTGTTAGTATAATTTTACTTTAATTTATTGTTCTAATTTCTTATATAAAATTTTTATAAAAAAATATCAACTTTTTCTAAAAAATGAATAAAAATATTAATTTATTGGTGTGATACATTAACAGTCAATATACTCAAGACCCCAACTGAAGATACGTAAGCAAAAGACAACTTACAGTTTATTAGCTCTAAACGTAGAATATACAAAATTTCCCTCTTTCTCAAATCTTTCTTTTCTTAATTAATCCTAGTCTATATTCTAAGCATTCTAAGTCACTTATTCCCATTCACACGCTTCTTTTGCTTATCACAGATTCAACTCATATTATTCTCACTAGGACTATCTTCAATGCAAATGATTAGTTACTATGATTCAGTTCAATTTATAGTTATCTATCCGCTCGTCGTTATCCACTATCTTCCTTCATTTCCTTTCAATTCTGTTTAGGTTATATCACTATATCTGATTCAATTCTCTGCACTTTTTATTTTCATCTGATTTGCCTAATCATAACGTTTCATTTTGGTTGACACGGAGTTCTAATTGTATGTGATTCAAATTACAAAAAGTCCCTGAGATTAGTGAACCGAAAACCCCGAATAGCCCAACGTCACATTGTAAAATAATTCAATTATAACCATCGATTCCCTCTATACCTTAGATATAATCAGTACGCATCAGGTACACGTAACGTCACAGAGCAGAGCATTTAAATCACCTATACTCGTAGCAACCAATCAAAATCTCTACACCCGGAGAAATTCTCCCCTAAACTCTTAATTCCTTAGCTCAGAGACAGTTTTCGATACATATCAGCTGCAGATGGCGAATCCAAGATTGTGAACACAACTAGAAAGCATATTCAGCTTTGTTACTCGCAGACGATTAGAGCCCCAGCGAAATCGACGTACTGAACCTTTCCTTCAGCAAATCTATTTTCAACTCTGGTAACTTCAATTACTAGAGAGACAGAAAGCTTTGAAAGCCCCAGGGAGGAAAACTCAAAACGGCGAAAGTCGGCATATGATTTCGCCCCAGAGGGCAGAAATGATGCCTCTGTCCATCGAAACGGTTACAAATTCCAACCGTCAGGGCGTGCTACCATCAGCCCCGTGATAGCGCTATCACATGTGATTTAGAACGATAGCCGCGCACACGTCTGTGGGGCGTAAAAGGTCTGCCAACGCCCTCCACCCCCCATTGCGCAATATATTCAACGTGGCATCCGAATGGTGTTGAATGTAAATTTCTGGGGCGCGCGGGGCGTAAATCACGGGGCGAGCTCTTTGAGCGCAATTTAAAGCCAGTTATTGGTGCGAGACAATCAGTGAGGGCGATGAGGGGGGCTAGCACTTGACTAGGGGTAGGGAGGGTCTGCACTGAGCGAGTGAGCGTTTCCCCTCGTTATGCTAATGCGGACACGGGCGGACGAACGGACAAACGTTTCGGCGGCGGAATTAACCGAACCGCCGGCCTGTAAATAATTTAATATTCCACTTGGCGTCGACAACATGCAAACTAATTTACCGCCGCTCGCCACTGTGGCCCTACAGGCGGCGCTGCGGGGGTTGCTCAAGGGAGGGGGGTCGGAAGCGGCAAAGAGGATGCTATGAAGTGGTCAGAAAATGTCGGCTTCGCTGAGTTTGGATTCGAATCACTGAGCAGTGATCGCTGATAGTTGCGTTTTCGCGCTACTGCCGGAGCGGCTGCTGCTGTTGGAAGGGGAGGCGGAGATGAGTTGTCCGCCTCCTGCTTCTGGTTAATGTGTTTCGGCACGAACAAATGTGCCGGAATGGGAGGCTACTACCTCTTGACGCCATTTTTGATCTCTGTGGAAAATGACTAAAACGTAACGAAAAGATGCTATTTCTAAACATTAATAATGTGAACTTATCGACTTATTTCATTCTCCTTCGATAGTTTTGATTTATCTCTAGTTTCTTAATATTAAACTTTTCTGAAAAGCATTCATTTATTAAAGTTTGCAGAGGTTAAATAGCCGTTAAAAAAAAAAGAATTATCTTGTTGTGAATGATACTATGTAATTAATTTTAAAGCTTAATTCACTTTTGTCTATTTAAAAATCATAAATGCATCCCAAAATATATATTTGGTGCATTATGTCTTACTAATGTGGTTTTAAAATGAAAATAAAATTTCCAAAGTTGAAATCAGTTCAAATTGCTTGTAATTAGATTACGGATAAAATTAAGTTTCAATCAGTTGCTGATGAGAACTGCTATCAGTCACAAAGACGATGATTATTTCAAATTCAGATAAACATTCATACAATAAAATAATTTGATTAAATTTAGTCTAATTTGTTTCATTTTCACTTTAGCTATGCTCCTAGTATATTAATAAAACTTCACGGAGAGACAATAACAACGCATTGCAGCAGATATTTAACTCTATGAACATCAACGGCATGTCACAGCAAGCTTTGAGGCCAAGTAAAATTTAATGTATTGCATTCTCCGTTATTCTACATTGCAACAGAATCGCGTCGGAAAACACGGACTCTGTAGCTGTAATGTTTGCTTCACTGCAACCAAATTTCTGTTGTCAACAATACAATTTTTGTCCAGATTTAATAAACAAACTAAAATAAAGAATATATAGAAATATACTTGGTATATTTATATATCTATATGGAGGAGAGATAAAGGGAGCAATGTCCATTTTAGAAATAATACATTAGAGCCACTAAAAAGCTTTTTGTTGTTGCTGTTGCTTCTTAATTTACAGCTAGTTAGTTAATGAATATTTTTTAATAAAATCTTGTACATCCTATTATCTGGACTACTGATTTTCTAATTATTGTGCCTTTTTTAAACCTTAACTGATTGTTATTTTAAAAAATGACTGAATGACCTTTATTTCTTGCGTACAGATATATAGCTATGAGTGAAAGCATGTATTATAGAAATTTCATCAATACAGAATTGAAATATTTAAATATGTTCCTAAGACTCAGTTTGATAAATTCAAAAATGATATAATTCTTGTACATGGCATTTCAAAATATGAAAATCAAAAGCAATTAATATAGTTATTCTCTAATTAAAAAAAATAATGAATACATATCAAATGGCGATGTCCATCCATCAGAACCATAAGTCTTTTAATATCATCCCTCGCAAGCATTAAATCTAAATAAATCTAATCTAATAAATTAGTTATTGTTCGTTAAATTTCGTTTCTGTTTTCAAGTTTAAATTTTAAAAAATTAGAATCAGCGCTATACATATTACATGTAGGAAGATCATGAATCACAATTCAATGTTATTAATCAAATACAGATTTAATATATCACTTGAAGTGTAATAATATATAAATAGGTATTACTGTTTCAATATAATTGTTTTCGTATATTGAAAGTGAAATTCTGAATTCGAAATAATTTAAGTAAGAAATAAATACTTTTAAAAAATGTTCAATAAATATTAAATAACGTGGAGAAAATATTCTGACTGGAATATAAATAAAAATTACTTTTTATTCACTGTACATTCAGAAAATATCAAATTAGGAAGAGATTGATGAATTAAATTGAAAGAAAAAGAACTTCCTTTTTTCCTTTGCCACTCAAATAATTTTTCTTAAGTTATTTTTATGTTAATTATGTTTTATAATACATAAAATATAAAAGTTCTCATAGATACGTCTTTTTTAAATACAGGGAATTAAAACCTTAATACCTATAGACTTTCCTCGTTATTTTTTCCTATTTCTAAAATCTTAAACATTTTAATATTACGTTAAAAAAGTTTAATTCTATAATTTTTAAATCAGCAATAAAATTAGCATCAAAAAATTAGATATTTTCCCCATTTTAAGTAAAAAATTTTAAAAATATCTTCTCTAAAGGCAATTTCTTCTCTTAGATATTTTATTATTTTTCCCATAATTCCTGTTTCAGATTTAAAAATAAGAAAAACATTTTGCCGTCTTTGAAGGAACATTTGTCTCCCAGATTTGATTGAATAAAAATGACAAATTTGTTGCTGAACTATCCTCAAAGAGCCAAAATTATCGTATTGGAAAAATTTTAGGCTATTCAAGTGAGTAAGTATTTCAAAAAACAGTGATCTTTCTTTATGTAATACGAATTTTTAAAACGAATTCAGAGACCGAATGATCCCAATAATCGACAAATTCATCTGAAAATATCTTATGATACAAAAAAAATTCATATTTTTGCTTAAACGATGCTGTATTACCTTCTTATTATAACAATTACAAATTTGTAGCAAAAGGTTCTTTATTTTCCATTCATGCATGATTTCATCAATTGATAGAAAGTTATTGAATTTCCAATGTAACAGTAACAGTTTTATTCTAACTAATACAAATACTTTATAACGCCATGGAATCAATTCCAAGAGAAAAAACTACTTAATTTCGTATTATTTCTCTCTAGATTTAATTTGTGATATTACTGAATTATACTGCTATGGAAAATTCCCAAACATTGAGAATATTAGTAATTATTCATAGACAGAACTATTACAGAATATTTTTTGAATATTCACGATTATAATTGTTCATGATAAACTTGAGCAATTAAAATATTGCTTTCTTATGAAATTCAAGCGAAAAGCTGAATTCAGGTAAATATTACTTGTGTCAAACAATTGTTGAATATTACTAAAATTTCGGGTTTTCTTTATTTCCCTATTATAAATACTATACATACACATTATTGCACAAAAATAGCTGCATAATCAAAGTTTTGAAAGTGATCTAGATTTTGATATATTTTAAAAGTCCTTTAATTACTGAAATCTATTTCAATGAAATAAATATTATATTTTCATAGAAGATAATCTTTTTTTGTACTCATAAATAATTTAAAATTAGTATTTTTATTAGTCAAGTATGCGTATAAGCATTGATTTATAACCTCAAATTACCATTCTCATATATATTAAGTCATTAATTGGGAAATTTTCGTGTGATACATAAAAAAATTAATATAAAAGAAATACCTGTGAAATATGTTTTGAAAGAAATTTATATGACATTTTTTTATTTTATCTAATCAGTAACAAAATTAAATAAATAACTTTATGTATATGAAATCAGTACAAATTGATATTTGTTCAAATGACGATATTAGAGGGGATTGTAAGTTAATCCAAAAGGCAGTATACCAGTATTTTAAATATATCGTCGATAGTTCAATTGCGAGAAAAAATAGACTGTAGAAATATTTTACAGTTTGCTTTAATTTAGTAATAAAGCAGAAAGAAAACACTTAGTGGGCTGCCGCTTGATATGAGCGTAAGTGATAGAGAGATAGTTAAACTGGATATAGAGGGTGACGCGTTACATCGAAATAGGGAGGGGCTGAGACGCTACCAGATATATATATATATATATATATATATATATATATATATATATATATATATATATATAACTTTTAAAACTTCCCCTCACACCATGTGTGAGATATATTCTCTACAGTGTAAAAAGTTAAATTAAATAATCAACATCTCCTCCCTCACTGTATAACGCAATGATTTTGTAGTATTGTGTCTCGAACCAGCCACCCTTCAAATTCAAAATTCTGTCATAAGAAGGCCATTTCCCACCATTTTCTACACAAATGGAGATTTTTAAGAAAATCTCTTTAAATATTGTGCAATTCCACTTTTTAGTTCAGAATATAAACTATGAATTCTTCAGCTTTGTGTGTGTGTTTGTGTTGATACTAGCGATCAAATACTTACTGAAATAAAATATTTTAAATTCATTAACTGAGAATGTTCAAGAATTTTCCTAAGTAGTTATGTATACTGCATATCTTTAAATTCACAATATAGTCTGGTTAAATGTAACAAAACTAACAAAAAAAATTTACACATTATAAAATTAAATATTTTTTGTATTTCATTTGATAAATTTAAATCTATTTAAATAAGCACTCACAGATTACTTGCCAAATGTACATGCTGTAGCTGTATGTTGTTGAAGTTATAGAGAAACGAATAATAACTCAACCATCAATAACAAATAATTCTCCAGGCTATAATAACGAATGACATTCATATTAGATCTCTAGAAACCGCAGTTTCAGCCTATCGAAGCACGCCACTCAACAAGTTTTCATCCGGGCATCACTCACAGACATTAGAGAAAGTCCAATCGCAGCTACTATGCAACCAAAATTGGAGCAGCAGTAGCATCGGTCTCAATATTTAATCACTGTCCTTGCATTCCCGTATTGGCTCCAGCCAAGCCGTTTCTGCCACATACGGCGCTACGTACCCTTTATCATCCCCAAATGTCCATCCCCCCTCCAACAGACAAATCAAGATCCATCAATGAATATGTATGGCCGCCGCTCTCTCCCTCGACTGGTATTCGCTTTCAATTCCCGGGGCGCCCGTGGTAAATAATTAGTCTACGAACCGTACCGCTTTGATGCAGCCCCTGCGAAAAGTAATTGAGCGATGGACAAGACAGGAGCCCTAGCTCTGTACGCGCGGCGGAAGAAAGTTCCGGTGTCTTCTTTCATTGAGTAGGGGCAGTAATGAAGGAATTCAAGGGAGCGAATAGGGTTGACCGGGGGATACGGTAGAATTGGTAAATGGATGAAAAATGCCAGCCGTGCATGAAGTCCATACTGAGAGAAAGCTCTGGAATAGAAAAGGGGAAGGAAATTAATGAATGCCGACGGGCTTCGCAAAGGGCGTGTTGATGATTTAGTTTGGGCTATTCGTGTTAATTTTTCTTAGGAATAAGTGAACTAGGCAGATTCTCTCTTCTCTCTCTGGGCTTTCATCTGGCATTGCATTTATATGGAATTGAAATTAAGATCCGAAGTTAGGAATGCGAATGAAAGAGAGGTAGGTTCTTATTAAGTTTGGTTGGGGGATTTATTGGTACCGGGGAAAATTAATCTATTTCGCATTCGAACTTGATTTTAGAGTTGAATGAGTTGACATAATGAATATAGATGATTGAAAAGAGAGCTCATATTATTATTTGGAAAGTATTTTCGTCATAACAGCAAACAAATAAAATGTTGTTTATATAATATGGATGTACCATTATTTTGCAAAAAACATTTCCTTTTAAATAGTTAACAAATACTCTTTCGTTAGTATTTATTTTGCATCATTTAACTATCGATTTAGAACAATTGACTGATCATGTAGGACTTTCCTTGGTAACACTTAAGATGACATTTAATGTTTTAAGATTTAACTCAAACATCAAAATTCTAATACAATTTACTAACTTATGTCAAATTAATAATACCATTTACGATTATTCTCCGACCATATAGGGGATGCGTGGTTAAGCTCCTTAGTGGTTAAGCTCGAGGGCTCGTCACCGGCATTGTTTTCTTCGAGACGTAGGTGAAGGCCTTGATGCCACTAAAGACTCACCATGTAGTGGGATAGATGCACATTAAATCTGGATGATGTCCCAATTACTCCCAAAGGCGTGGTGCGGAAGTTTAGAGAGACGGTGTCAATAGACTTCGTGTTGCTTCTTACAAAGTTTAAGAGCTTTCTATACACCAGAAAATGAAATTGCTTCAATACCTTTTTGGATATAATGCCTTCCATCGTGTTGGAGTTGAACTTACTTTAAGAATATTTTATGCTTTCTAGCTGGATTGTTGAGTTTTTTAATTCACAAAATGGGTACTTCAGTTATTTTTTGAAAAAAATAATGTTCTGGATATCTAAAACAACTGCTGACAATTATAATCAAAGAAATTATTTATAGTGGAACAGATAGGTACTGATAATCATCCTCATCATATTTGACTCAACAGCCCAGGTAGGCTGAGACCCTTTTTTGAAGACTCCTCCAAGATAAACTTGCGCCTTTTGTCTTAGTCTGTCAGTTCCTTTCCCTAATCATCATAAAATCCGATTCGCCATAATCAAGCCACCATACTTTTCGCCTTCCTCTTTTCCGACTAGTAAAAGGCTTTACAACAAAAGTCTTCTTTACCGGATTTTTCTCATTCCTTTTAACAATATGAGAAACCCAGTTAATTCGTTTCACTTTAATACATTTAATGATATCAGGCTATCTTGGCTATCAGGCTCATTAAAAATTTTATAAGGTTCAGAATTAAAACGTCTTCTCCAAAGGCCATTTTCTTTGACACCACCGAGAATGAGGTACTGATAATAACAGAAAAAAAAATTATTTTTGAGTGATTTATTATTTATATAATTTGTTTATATGTTTAACACAGATTACATAGTTAATAAATTATCGGATAAAATTCAATACTCTTTCATTTTAAAAATTGTTAATTTCTATATAAATTACAACAAAACATTTTCTTTTAATCTAAGAGTACTTATATTTATTTAATTATTAAGTACATATAATTATCTGGCATTTTAATTATTTATTACTCAATTTACATTACAGCTAAAGTAAAAATTAAGCTTTTTGAAAAATAACAGATATTTTTTTAAAAAAAATCATATTTTAATTTCAGTGCAGAATTTCATATAGCCTAGTAAATTTAAATATACAATTTCTTTATAATTTCATATAATTCGAATAATATTTTTGTTATAATTATTAATTTTAGTTTGTGATGCAAAAAGCTTAGGTTTTTTTTTTTTTTTTTTTTTTTGTACGTTACTTAAAAAATATATAATAACTGAATTATCCATGTGACATCCTTACTAAACGACTCAATTCTAAATTCATACCTTAAAATTAGGCAATTTCTTTAGGTCAGAGGTTTTAAACACTACAATTTACTTGTAGTGAAAGAAATTGTAAACTTAAAAATTATGTATTAATTTTCTGTATGTATATCATTCGAATATAAAATTTTTAAAATGTGTTTTAATTTTAAAATCAAAATTTTCATTTTACATCCTATGAAAAGGAAAGCAGAAAGAGAAAGAGTAAACAGCTTTCATTATAATTATTATCATTGAACATTGTAGAACTTTTTGAAAATATCTTTTTAAATCTAATTTAGAATGGTTCTACGAAATTAACTCTAAAATAACCTTTAAAATGTATTAATAAATTGTAATTTTTTAAATTGCTTTTGTGTTTACATCTAAATTTAATTTAAATATTCTTTATAGTCAAATAAGCCTATTTTACAAAAGAAACGATGCGAAAAAATCACTCACAATTTTTTTCCTCAACTTTTTTTTTTTTTTTTGCCGTGAAAATTTTAATAACATTGTTTGATGATACTTATCAAAAAAAAAATTTGTTGAAAAAAAATCTTGTATATTTTTATCATATGAGTAAATTTTGAATGTCAAGTTCAAATTTTTCCTTTGGTACCTTTGTTTCGTGACATAAAATTCTGTGAATCTCAATTATACATCTATCAAAATCTTTGTCTGATGCGTATGTGTAATAAACGTACGAGTATGTAACTTATAACTTTGGTAATAATTTTTATTACAATTATTTTTTATCGCCTAATTCAGTATTATCTGGCAATTAAATAAAAAAATTATATTAAAATAATCCTCAAGCAAATCCATTCATTTATTTCTGTGGATTCTACGTTGTTTTTTTCATGACGGGGAAATAACTACTACTTTAAATAATAAACTTTTAATTTAACTATTCAATTTACATATATTCATGTATTTAAATATTTATTATTATATTTAACTGTTTTATTACTTATTATTATAGAAAAATATTTTATTATTAGTGCATTTAAATATTTTATATTATTATGCTATGCTTTTTAATTTTATTAATCTGTGAAATAATTCCGTGAAGTGTTTGCTATAGGAAATAAGAATCCACTTCAATGTTACTTGCTTCACAATGTACCTAAAAATGTTTAAAAAATATAATTTCTTTTTGGTGAAAATAAATTATCTTTTTTCGGCAGCAGTAGTAGTTTTTTTAGGAGTATGAATTTGTTACTGAAAATAAAATTAGAGAGGAAGACGCTAGCTCAAGTGTCGCCCTCGTCACTTGACCGAGACTCAAAATTAAGAGATCGTCGCCAATATCCCTCGTGTTGCTACTAAATGCAACGTTAATGTATGAACAATCAATCAAAAAGTTTTTCCAAGCTTATATTTGATAGCACCCCCAGATTTAAAATTGCAAATGACTTAATCTCTAAAAAACTCAATTCATTTTAGAAGGAGGAAAGAGTGAAAATAATCAGTTAAGTGAGAAGAATTCAATCACCATCCTGGAGCCCTAGTCCATTTCATTTCTGAACGGTTCACTAAGCCTCTGTACAGCAAAGAATGCGTGTTCCCATTTCTCGATTTGCTCAGCAGCTTAACGAAAGAGTGCTGAGGTAGTGGCAAAGATAGTGGAGGCCAGGCCATGCTTCACTAGGTGATAAAGCGGCGAATCGGACTGATCATTACCAGCGAAGAGATAAATAACTTTGTCAGTGATGGAACACTCTGAACTAATGGCGTTTAGCGCGACCCACCCTATTCTTAATATCTTTTTTCCCTCTCTTTCTTCCCTTTCTTATTATTTTCCCCTCTCTCCATCATATCCGAGGAAGATTCGACACTTTTCATCATCAGAGTTCCATTGTGGTGGAAGAGATCACCCTCCTTTCTTCCGAGCGTGAAAATGGAGCCAATTCCTCTCATTCCCTGCAAGTGCCAGAAAGAAGAGAGAAAAACAATAGTTTTCTCGGGGATCTAGAGATAAAACTTTTGAGAAGTCTGAGCCATCTGATGCATGGAATGCCATGCCAGCAATTCGTTGATGAAATATTTCGCTTCCTGGAATGTCTCGTTGACGAATCTAGAGTGAGATCTCCGGCCGTCACTCTGCTTAAAGCTTCACAAGGGATATCTTATTGAGATCAAAATGAAATATATAAAGAAAGCTAATATATATATATATGAGCACGTATTTTAGTAGAAGTTGGTTGTATTAGCATACTTAATCCAATTTTAATTACAATTTTATAAAACTTTATTAGCTAGACCTAACCCTTATATACAACCAGAAATTTCTGTGAATAAAATAATTTTTTTATTTTCTGTTTTTCGCATCATTTTTATTGCGAAGTTTTCCACTAAATGTGTTCGAATTATTCGTTGAAATGTAGTTGCTTGCAATTTTTTGGATAACTTGAAAAGTTAATAATGGGACTCTCTGAACTAATTTTGGTTGGTTGGTTTTATTAACGTCCCACTAGAAGCAACATGAGGGATTTTGGCTACGAACCTCGCAATTTTGAGTCTCAGTTAAGTTACGAGGACGACACCAGAGATAGCACCTCCCTCTCCTAATTTCCACAACATGCCAACGGTAGAACACTGAGCCTCCACAGAATTTGCATGGAACAGTCCCAGCTACACGGCGGGTCTTTAGTGGCATCAGGGCTCGAATCCACTCAAATCAGGACCCGACGCCGACCGCCAGCTGCGAGTTCGCGACTACTACCACTAGGCTACCTCAGCCACACTAATTTTGGAATCACGCTGAGAAGTGTTTTAGCGTGAGGAATCGATGCTCAACGCACTAAAGTACTTATTGGAGCTCTATCTAAACTTAGCTTTTTAAATTGCTGTCGAAACATTATTTTCTATCATTCTGTGCTGTATATTTTATCATCTTTACACTTGCCTACTTCATTTTAAAGGGGGCTGTAAAATAATTTTTTCAATATGGTTAAATTATTTTCAAAAGTAATATTCGAAAAATTAATACTGTTTAATTTAAGTATATATGTGATTACTAACATAAATTAAGAAAAACTTCAACTTATACAATTCATGCTAAATTGCAAATTACCTCTAAAAAAAGAATTAAAAAAATTTATTGATCCTAAAAATGTAAATATACAACAGAATTATTTGGAAAAATCAATAAATTATCAAAATAACCGAAGCAATCGCTTAAAAATTATTATCCAAAATTAAAAGCAAATAAAATATTATACTGAAAGAACATCCTTAATTTTACTGAAATACACAAATTATACATAATTTTAATTAAAAACTTTCATACCGTTACTTAAAAATTACAATCAAGTTAAATACAAAGCTACTCAAAATACATAGCAAATCTCAAGTGAAAAGAAAAAAAAATTATTGAAAAACAAAAATCGTGATAACGTATTTTAAATATTGTCCCATACAGGGGTTGGACAAAAATATGGAAACACCTTTTAAAAAACATGTTTCTTTGCTTAATATGGTGTAGGAAACCCGTTGGCATCCAAAACAGCTTGCAGTCTTCTCGGAATGGATAAATACAGTTACTGTATGTGTGCCAAGGGAATATTATACCATTCTTCCTGCAAAACGGTGGCAAGTTCAGATAACGATGTTGGCGGTGGATAACGAGAACGCACTTTCCGTTCCAATGTAGACCACAAAGGTTCGATAATATTCAGGTCTGGTGACTGTGGTGGCCAGGGGAGATGGGACAAATCCTCCTCGTGCTCAGAAAACCAGTCCTGGACAATGTGAGCTGTGTGAACAGGGGCTTTGTCGTCTTGGAAGACACCATCACCATCGGGGAACAAAGTTTGTACCATGGGATGAACTTGATCTGCCAAAATGTTCACATAAGTCTTGGCAGTCATGTGCCCTGACACAGTTATCATGGGGCCAGCAGAGAACCACGATATGGCTGCCCAAACCATAACAGAACCCCCGCCATGTTTCACTCTTGGCAACAAGCAGTCTGTATTATAGGCTTGAGATGGCGTTCTCCAGACGTAAACTCGGCCAGAAGTGGGAAACAATGTGAAAGAAGACTCGTCAGACCATATTACACGCTTCCACTGCCCTATAGTCCAGGCTTTATGACTTAAACACCACCTTTTCCTGTTACGGGCATTAGCATCACTGATGAGTGGCTTCTCAATTGCAGCACGGCCAGAAATTCCCTGTTTATGAAGCTCCCTTCTAATTGTTTTGGTACTCACAGGGTTCTGTAACACAACATTCATTTCAGCAGTAACTTTTGCAGCTGTGGTCTTCTTATTTTTCGTCACAATTGCCCTTAATGATCGTCTGTCACGATCACTCAGCACACACTTTCGTCCGCGCTGTGATTTAGCAGATGATTTTTTTCCGCTTTTCAAATATGCGGAATAAATCTTCGATACAGTACCTCTTGAAACACTAAACACCTCGGCTACCTTGCTTACGGAAGCACCTACCATACGTGCTCCAACAATTTGCCCACGTTCGAAGTCTGTTAACTCTGACATAATGCAATGACAACCTCACATAACAGTACTCCGACAACAACTGAACTGTTTAGCACATTTACGAAGTTGTATAGGTGGTGTTAGTAGTCAAAAACGCCAGCGCCACCTACATATTTCATTAAAATCAATCTTTCTTTTCAAACATGCATTTTACAAGGTGTTTCCATATTTTTGTCCAACCCCTGTACTTTGAAATGATAAATGTATGTTTAAACCAGTCTGATGAATTCAACCATCGGAACTTTAGTAATTATATTGGTATACACCAAAAATAATCAAAATTCCTTAATCAACAAAAATACAAATAAGAAATGAAAAAAAAGAGGAACAAATATGCATTAAAACCTAGGCAAATAAACATAAGCTTTAAAATAGCCTATAGCTATCAATACATACTTAAAAAACGTATTTTTAAACAAAAAAAATCTATATTTTTTTCCCTTCAAACACATACACGCGCACGCACACTTATATACACTTGCACACACACACACACACACACATATATATATATATATATATATATATATATATATATATATATATATA
>BMAW01019619.1:849565-862380 GCA_019974015.1 Nephila pilipes | reverse complement strand
ATATATATATATATATATATATATATATATATATATATATATATATATATACAGAGAGATAGTTTAAAATAAAAACATTAATATACACTCTTAAACAAAACAAAAAAAGATATTAAAATATCAGGAAAAAATATTAAGTAGAGTTAAAGAAGCCAAGGTACATATAGTACTAATAACAGAATAAAATCAAATTTAAAATATGGTGAAAAAATAATTATTGTAAACAAAATTAAACTAAAAAGAATGATAAACCTATATAGATAGACACTAAAAGCTTTAAAAAAAGGTTAATTAAATCAAATAAAAACATTTAAGAAAAATGCAAAATATGGGAACAAAGTTGCTGTCATATACTGTGTGCTGTAATGCATAGTTATGCATGTAATTATTGGATTCAAACAAACCCACTCAGATGTTACTTTATAATTAAAAAAAGGTGAATTACCAAAAACAATGAACAAATGTAATAAACATTATATCAGAAAAAGAAACTATGATAAGTCATAGAAAGAATAAAAAAACAATTAATAAAGTTAATCATGTACAAATATAACTTACAAATTTCAAGAACTGAAATAGAACTTATGAAACGATATGTAGAAGAGAATTATATTCTTATTCAAAAAAAATTAGACACGTGAAAGCATTAATTAACATTGGATGACAAAATAGCACATTAAAATTACTTTTTCCTTTGGTTAGAAAGAAATTAATAATCAGTAACGTCATTTGCATTGAAATTTAGAATTAAAAGTTTTACAAAAATTAGTGAACTTAAACCAAATGAAATAATAACTGGATAATTTTTAAAAAATATTAAGAAATTATTAATTTAAATAATTTTTTTATGTTTTAAATTACTTTTTTAGATAATTTAGAGGAAATTTGGATTGAAAACAAATTTTGTGAAGTTTAATAAAATTATTATAAATAACTAATAAACTTACCACTAACTTCTTATTACGTACGATGTAATTACAAAAAGTATTTCTAAAAATTGAAAAATAATATTACTTTTCAAAAATAAGACCTTATTGATTTGATATCATGTGTGTCTCTTTTATCATAAATATTACTATAAACTTTTATCATAAATACTATTTGTTTTATTTGATGAAACAGTGAAGTATTCAGTGTCAAGAATATTATTATAAGTTTGCATTAAATTCTAATCTGAAGGGTAAGAAGATAAATTATTTCAACATTTGGACTACAAATGTTTTTAAAAATTATGTCAAATTTATATCTAAAGAATATAAAATTATAATGATCTATATAAGTTTGGTCGTAGAAATGTAAATATATTTTAGCAAGATAATTATTAGCTAGACCATCTTATGGGATGCCTTTTCTTTATTTATATATTTATTATTTTCCTTTGGTACTAAATTAACTAAGTAATTAAAACTTTTCATGTGAAATAAGTCTATTAATATTATAAGATCCTCAATATCTATTAAGTTAAATAAATCTTCAGAATCATAACTATACATGGAGTAAATTATCATTACTTTTTACATAAATAATAACGTAACTATTTTAATAACAGTCTTATTTAAATTATTATTTGCATTTTGTATTATATAACCAGCTATTGTAGTATAAGTATTATTACCATTAGTAACATTGCGAAGTTTTATAAGTATCATATAGAACTTGGGAGTTAAAAAAAATTAAGGAAATTTTATGTTATTATTTTGATAACCTATTTTTTTTATAAAAGAGCTGTAATTCTTTTTAAGAAAATTGTATCATTTTATAACTAATTTCAATATAATTATTATTATTAAAAAGATGTTCATTAGTCATATTTATACAGAATTATTTGCAAATAATAGCATATTTACTTTGGACTTTATCAAAATATCCAATAATAAAACCACTTTAGAGACTTTTAATAGAATTTTTTAGATCTTTATAAGGGCTTTCATTAGTCCCAAAATTCAATTGCTTACTATCTTAACTATTGCAATACTTATATTCACTAAAAGCTTCGATTGGTAGATCATATTTAATAGCTAATTTAGTAACAAATTTATTAAAATCTTCATAGATTTCTTTTTCTTAATATAATTGTTATTGCTAGAAATTATTAGATTAAAAAAAAAACTTGTACCCTCTAATCATAATTTCTCCGAATTATTTAATTTCCACAATTTTAAAATTTCCAGTAATATTACACTGAGTATTCTTCATTTTTAAATTCTTTATCGTCCTTATAATTACAAAATTCATCAACCTGTAAATAACACTAATTGCTATAGCCAAAACAATAGACGACCCATTTTGTAAATTACATTTATATGCTTTTCAGTAGTAATAATTTTATATGGAATATATATATTTGGGGGTGGCGTTGTCGAAAAAGTTTGAAGACACATAGTAAAGCATTTTAATGGTCTTTTAAAATTGTTGCAATTACAGTTATTCTGTCTGTAACAATAACTTCATTCTTATTTCGTATCCACGGCGCTATATCCAAAAAATCTTCAAAGGGAAATTTTTACCTTTCTTCTTATTCCCCTTTGGGACTCTAGAAGAAGAAAAAGTCCTCACGGAGCAAAAACATTACGAAAAGTGTCTTCGTCGGCTGCAGACCGAAATCATTATTTATTTGAAGATATCAACAGTTCCATTTTTCCTGAAACTCCTCCCCACACCTTCTTTGCCCCAACACCAATAAGAGTAGAAATGAAGCTCCTTTCTTCTTCCGCTCCTTCATTCATGAAAGATTTGAAATCGATTGAGGACTTCTCTATTCTTTTTTGTCGACCATCCATAGCATCGAATGATGTCCCATTGCACATTGAGCTCGACTTTCATTCTCTCTCTCTCTCTCTCTCCTCTTCTTTCTATATATCCATCTCTCCTTTCCTCTATCTATCTCTGTGTCTTTCGACTTTGTTCGAGAAGATCGAAAATGTCATGTTCCGTCAAATACGAAAAAAATGCATTTGTATTGATTTCGGAGGGAAAAAATTGATTTTTAATGGATTTTAAACTGATATCGAAGGGCGAAAACACATCGAGGTTAAAAGTTGCCTACATAATTATGTATTCATAATTCTTGAGATTATAGCTACAAATCGTGGCAAAGATTTTTTGATTAATCCTAAAAGGTCACGGTTAATGTGTATATTTGCGTGGAATTATTTAATTACTTTTCCCAAAATCGAGTTTGAAAAGGAACTATACCAGTTCTTACTATTTTAGTTCCAGTCCATTTTAACATTAAAATGTTTTAGGAAAAAAATGCTTCTTTAATTTTACATGATTTTTTAAATCTCCTCTATTTTCGTTCTACATAGTTATAGCTTTAACTTTTGCTGTAGCAAAAAAAAATAATTTTTGGAGGTATTCTTTGAAATAAATTAAAAGAAAGGGAATATTCAGAAAATAAAAAATTTTCAAGTTTACTGTTTCCTTTCATGTTTTAAGAAATAATTTTAAAATTTGTGATTTGAACACAAAATTGTTATCCTAAAAAACGCTTGAAATAAATAAATACAATAATTTAATATTAGAAATAAATCTTCAGAGATGCATATGTCTAAACTCTTTTCGCTAATTTGATTAATCATCTTTAAGTTTATGATAAAATGCGTACTAAACGCAGACATTCAATGTTAACAAAAATAAAACAAATTTAGTTAACTTTTTGAAAATAAAATTTATTGATATAGTATCCATTTAAAAAATGTACTAATATTATTTTACTTAAACATTTAACTCCCTTAAGAAAAATTTTCAAAAATTCTGTTTCCAGAATGAAAAATCCATAAAAAAAATTATAGTAATTACTTTTAAAAGCAGGGTAGATTTGAGTATGTTTAAATTGTTTTGTGATTGCTTATGACCAGCTTACTGTTGTTATTCTTAATATATTGTTATAAAACGTAATTTGTTTTATTCATAATATACATGCAAATTAAACATTAATTTCTGAAGCATAAAAGCTGCTGTTATTTATATATAGATAATGACAACAGACATATAAGCAAATACATTATAAAGAATGTGTTAACAGAGACTCTAGTATCCTTAAATAATAGAATAAGAGACACGTAATCAGTAGATATGGGTTTAGATTATAACCACTGCATGAAAGCTGATGCGCAATTAATCGATCGGAATTCAGAGTCCCCTCGATGGCGTGGTGTGGATATGGAGATTAGGATGCCAGCTTAAAAGCATCGACTTCTCTTAAACCTGATCGCAGCTGAAGATTACGAGTCGTATTGAGTGTGTTTAGCAAAATTATAAATCGGGCAGAAATATATACAGTGAGAAGCGTTCCATAACAAAACAATGTACGAAAACTTATTTTCAATACTATGCTTATTTTAATTTAAAATTCTGAATTACCCATCCTAGGAAGTTCTTAACGATTCAATATTTTTAAAAAATCCTTCATCGTATATTTTAATGACGTAAATTGAATAAAGAGTTCATAAAAAAGTTTGTTCACACTAAATTGACAAATATCCTTTAAAAACTTAGCTTTCTCAGAATAAATATATTTACAAGCGTATATTTTTGCAAAAGTGTAATACACATTTTTAAAAAGAAAAACATTCGGCGCTGCAAAATATTTCAGGCGTAACGTTTTTGCTTTCAACCCAATTTTACTTCAAAGATGGTAATAAATAAGAAATTTGTAAATTAGTAAAGTTGTGACATTGGGCTATTCGCGGTTTCTCTTCACTAACCTTGGGGACTTTCAATTGAGATTGATTGCTTTCGCTAAACAACCTTTGCCCAACCAAAAATGAAACGTGATGAAGAATGTAATATGCAAAGCAGTTAGGAATGAAGTGAAGCGGTTAAATTAAGAAGTATATAAACTCCATCTGAAGGAGTAGAGTAGTTGAAGGAGGATCAGAGAGGCGTTGTAGTGAGAAGAGGTGGAATCTAAGTGCTATATTATAGGAAGTTGGATTTACAGATTAGTATTGAGGTGAGGTCCGAGTAGAGATCTCACGGATTGAGAATTGTTCTAGTATTTTCAGTAGTTATTCCAGATTCGGAGTTGCAGTTGATAAGAGATATTGGTAAGAAATTGTTAGATTATTATTGGTGGGTTGAATTAAAGCGTTGGTACTCTTAACCTGGAGAGCACTATTATTAATGTCATAGTAGATATATATTAATAAATGTTGAAAGTTGTTTTAGTGGTTCTGTAATTATTGGTGTCGTAGTGTTTAATATTAGATATTAGAGATGGCACAAGATAACGCCCGGGTCGACCGAGTGTTACAAAGTGGATTATGGGAACAATAAATATTTATGCCAAACTTTGACTATTTTTTCAAGATTGCTTATTAGGTAAATTTGAAAAACTTTAATAAGTTTGAGATTAAAATCAGAATCTAGATCTTTTAGAGAATTTTATCTTTGATTAGATATGGTTGAAATTTAATAATATACATAATAATGAAAGAAATTGGTTTGCTGTTTTTTCGCTTAAGTGCCTATTAAAACTCTCCTAAATTAGTTGAGAATAATACATAGGAAAGCTCAGTAGGCTAATATTTTCACGTTATGGGGGATAACTAGCACATTAGTCTATTTATGAGTAGTTATCTGTATAAACGCTTCTGTGTTATAGTTTTCATCAGTGTATTTTTTTCTGCTACGTTTGAGCTATTAGTGTGTTTTTTTAAGTAAGTACCGCTTTGATATTAAAAAAAAGCAACAAAAAAAATGATTTTAAATTTTTTTTTCCTATAATTATTACTTTTATAAGAAGGCATATACGTTAATAAACTTTTCAATATAATTACCTCAGCCATTAAGACACATATCATATCGTACAACCGGCTTCTGTATTCCATCCCCATAGTAATCTGCACCTTAATGGGTTAAACACGGCAACACAGCCGTGTGACATCATCGTCATAGCATTGACCGTCTAAAGTCATTTTCAAATAGAGGAACAAGTGACCATCCCCTGGGCGCCAGATCTAGGCTATACTGAGGGGTATCATATTATTCTCAGTCATAAGAGGCGATGAGATCTCGGTTTCAACGTACTGCGTGTGAACGGACATTGTCATGAAGCAAAACAATCCCTTTACTAAGCATGCCCCGAATTTTGTCTTAGATTGCACGATGCAAATTAATTAAGACGTCACAATATATATCGGAATTTGTTGTGTCATCTCAAGGCAAAAAATCCAGCAGCATCACCTCCAGCCAATCCAAAAATGCAGCGCTTAAATTTACATGCTTCATTTTGAGTTTCATTTTTTTTTTTTTTGAGACGTTAATCATCTCTTTTCTAATCTTTTAAAAGCTCTTTCATCCATTTCCTTATCATTTCGTTGCTCATAGTGTTTTCTCCATGCACTTCATTAATCTGCTAATTAATTTTATCATCTTTCACGTTTTTCACATGCAGAAAACGAATCACAGCTCGTATTTCACAGTCCGCATTTTCTGTTGTGTGAGGCATTTTAAATGCGCTTAAACATAACGTAAACGCGGACGAACGCTTCCATGCTTAGCGTCTGCGATTAACTACGTGAAATAGATGCTCATTGAATCTGCGTGGAATGGCAATAGTAGCGCTACTGCTGCAATATTTAAACATGGTATTTTCACATCTAGAAATTACGGTTGTTTTTCTCAAGAAAACTTTACTTGAATTATTTTCCCAGTTAGATAATTCTTACAGTTGAAATAAAACTTAAATTGGTATTTAAGTTGTAATACAAACTTTTATGAGAAATTCATTTAATTCAAATTTACGTAATTCTTATGTAAAATCCGATATGTAGTCCTGAATAAACAAGAAGAAAATTTTAAATAATTAGATTAATAACCAAATAAAAAGTAAAAGATTATTTGTAATATCGGCAACTAACACCAACCAAAACAACATAAAATATTGTCAATTATTTATAAATATAAATAAAGTGGAGTTTCAAAAGGTATTAATCATTTGGGGTTAGAAAACACTACAATTCATATCTTTTAATGCCACTTGAAAGTCAAAAAGAAAAGAAAAAAAAAAGAAGACAGAATTTTCAATTTTCCGCACAGTTGACTCGATTTTTTATGCATATTTCTCTCCCTCATCTCATCTCTATCTCTCCCACCCTCTAACACACATATCCGTAAACAACGTAACGAAAAAAATTGACAAACACCCTTTATTGCTCCCTCGTGGAGGCTCTTAAAAATCCCTCTTACCCTTCTCTGATTCCAGAACAAAGTTGGTGGTTTCCCCCTTCATAACTTTAAAGGGAAAAAAATAGTCCTAGCCCTACCTTCCCCCTTTGGGACAAGAAGAAAAAAAATGGTAGGATATAAAAAAAATCAAACAAGCAATGAGAAAGGAAAGGAAAAAAACGCCTCTAAAAAATCGAAAGTAGTTGAAGAACGGGGGTGGGGTTGACTTGGCTGTTATTCGGCTGGCCGTATGTAGATGGAGAAAGCACGGACCAAAAAAAATTCCAATCCCATTTCCCAAAAAGAGGTGGAGGGAGTACAACTTGAATAGACGAGTAAGCGGGCATTTACATGTTAAAGCAGGCCCGAGCCATTCATGGCCCCTTGGAATAGATGGACTCCCCGATCATGTGATAAATCACGGCCACCATTATGCACACTCACTCTCCACCTCCTTGAATTTGTGCCCCCTCTTTCTATTTACATAAAAATGTTGAGCCACAAAAAGGCGCCATTTTGGATTTCTAACTTATCTGAAATCCAAGAATACGATTCCTTTTAATATGTCCCATATTTAAAAAGCAATTTCAAAAATAAAGGATAAGTTTTGAATCAATGCCGCATTTGAGCTGCGCGGGGTCTACTGGCAACAAACTCATCATTTTGAAACTGAGTCAAATGACGAGGACGACATTTGTGTTGGTAACTCACACTACCATACAATGTAAGGCCTTCAAGGCTCTAGTTCCACTTAGAGGCCATCATCCCCTTTATTCGTTTAAATTAAATGTTTGTTTTTTTATTGATTTTTAATTAACATCATAACAGAACTGCTCAGTTACTGGAAATGAATCACTTGCTTAACTACCAGAAGACGACGGTAGCTATAAATCTATAATTATCTCTCTCGATAAGCTTCCACAACACGCCACTGAAGGACTTCGAAACTCAGTTCCACTTACTATGTAGAAAATTCCATTATTCCGCTCAATACACTTCTACGAAATTAGGATTTGAATCCAAAAACCATTTGATAAGAACTACAAGATTTAACAAATTTCCTTATTAATGTAAGGCTCCCATATCCCAAAGGGTTTCATAACTTTAGTTTAAAGCTTAGTTAGTATTCTCAGTACCAAACATATTATTTCTGATATCGTGTGATCAATTTTGTTTAAAAGGATTGTTGATATATATATATATATATATATATATATATATATATATATATATATTCGATACAATAAATGTTTAAGATACGCCTTTTCAGATTGAGCTGACCTGATCACATGATTTAACAAAGGTTCATCTAAATTTAAACTCAAATGCTCTTAACGAACGATAAAGTAATTTTCCTTTTACTTATGAATTATAGTTATCTTTAACTATCTATATGCTTATTCCATTATAAAAAAAATTATTAGTGCAGTGAAATGCCAAAAATGTATTAAACTTTAAAACATTGACAAATTAGAAAATCAAACATATTACCGAGAAATGAATATTAAAGGAATTAGTGTCCATGTTGGTACTTTAAGTAATACAATAATAACAAATAATAGTTTAAAATAATGTCGTAATGTTTAGTATAAAAACAAATAATACTATTAAACTGATCAATAAAGATGCTTGAAATATTTTAAATAATATTTTAAGCCTTTTCATGAGAAATAGAGCCTCTCGAAGCATAACTTAAATGTTATATTTTTCTTAAACTAATATAATGAAAAGGAAAATATATCATGAAATTACAAAATATTAATATAATATTTAATTTTTTCTTGCCTTATCATAAAAATAACTTATATGTAATCAACAATATATGCTCTTCTCATATATGTCTTGAACTCCTAGGGTTGGGAGCTCGAAGCCGATTGGTTGGCTTGAATGAACATTTATTTGAAGAAACACGAGAAACTCCTCAACATTTACGAAGGATTCGATAATTTTTAACTGCTTATAATGAAAATTGAAGACTTTATCTGAAATATTTTAAAGCAGTTTTCTAAATTCCACTCTTTATTATGTAAAGACCTTCAGTTCCAACTAATGTGCAGTAACTGCTAATAATCAATTTTTTTTTTAAAATCAGGACACAAGCCCACCGCTGGACTTGAATATCACCAACCAGGAAGTTTGCAACCGACAATTACGACCTTCTCCTGAAGACTATGTCGTGAAATAAAGAGTGCACTGTTGCAAACTATCTACATAATCTAAAAATTTATCATGCCGGGATGTTGAAGTTTGGTAAGTGAAATTCCTGATCAGGAGCAGATATTCTGTATAGGTTTTTAATTGCTAAGTCCTCACCAATTGCATATAATATAGTTTTAGTGCGAAATTGATGGGACGAAATAAAT
The DNA here is from genome assembly GCA_019974015.1 of Nephila pilipes. Classification (NCBI taxonomy): domain Eukaryota; kingdom Metazoa; phylum Arthropoda; class Arachnida; order Araneae; family Nephilidae; genus Nephila; species Nephila pilipes. The sequence continues at coordinate 852,844 of BMAW01019619.1, read as the reverse complement.
CATTTATCTAGTGGTCAAATATGGCATACTGAGCTCGAATCCTCCTTTTTCAAGCAGAGAGAAAGGGGAAAAAAGAAGCGATTTTTTCCCTCTCCATCTTTTTTCTCTCTTTTCCCCATCCTCCGTCGGTCGTACTCCTCCGCATCCTCGGGATCAGGAGAAGGCCTTAAGGTGTCGGTGGGAGGGATGCGAATAACGGGTTATTTATGTGATAATGAAGACCCCTTTTCTGTGACGCGGGGGACGAGACAAAAATGTCTTTGTCTGGGTTGCGCGGAAAAAGGAATATATCTCCCAGAAATACATCTTTTAAAAGGAGACTGTTGAGGGTTATTAATTAAATCACACTTATCTCCCGAGGCTTTTATGCGCGGAAGGATTCCTGGAGATTTCGTTCATATTAAAGAGGTATTTTAAAACATAATTATAAATGAAATTCCTCGCATATTTTCATTATTTTGAGAATTATTGTTGTTGGGTCCGTTACACCTCCTGAATTGTTTGCTTTGTCTATTGATGAATTAAATGTAAAGATTTAAAAACTTATGAATTTTTTTACATAATTATGCTTTATAAATAGGGTTTAAGAAATTAATTAAATGACTTAAGTCAGTTCATTTGCCTTAGTTTTAACAACAATAGAAAATCTTTAATTGCACTTCAAATTATGAATATTGAGATTCTTTCGTGAAGAAAAGGCTTAATGAATTCTAAAAATGCTTTGGAAATGAAAGTTCTTCCTAATTTTCATTAGACTTTGGAAAAAATTATTACTATGTATTGATTTAATTGTCTTAATTCTGTAAGTGACGAGTTGGACTGGCAGTTCAGGTGTCGATCTCGTCATCTGATTGTGGCTCAAAATTATAAGGAGTATACGCTGGAATCAATAGACTTCTGTAAGATGCTTAGTAAACAAACAAAAAAGCAATAATCTAAATTATTTGTAACTGTTGTAATTGAATCAAATAATATTTGTTCTGAATTCTGAACAATAACAGTGAGAAAAGTATTAATGTGCGTGAAAAAAATTCTATACCAAAATGTCTTTAATATGTTCATTCAAATAAAAAAATATATCTTTAAGTATTTTTTTTTTTTTTTGAAAAAGGACTGTAGTTAAATTTGCAGATTCAAGTCTTAATCGCATCATGCAACAACCCCATCTAACAGAAATGAAGGCTGCTGTGTTTCGTTTTATGTTGAATTAATGTTGCTCTAAAGCAACTGAAAGGCTGTTGGGGAAAGGTCTCGGAAATCTGGAATCACGACAAAAGACGAAGACGCCATTTGAACTAATACCTCATTTTGACAAATTCTACACCGTACCAAGTTAGAGGTGAGTGAATGAGTGTAAGTGAAGTTAAATGGCGCAAGAGCCAAGTGTGGCCCCGTTGTGCCAAATAAGGTAAAGCTGTGATCCAGACATTTGAAAAAAATGAAAAAAGATATGAATTTGTTAAAAAAGATAGTCGAAAATAGAGAAGGATCGTTAGGGTATCTCAGATACACGTCACCCGTGTTTACTAAAGACAATAAACCCCATAAGAAAGAAAAAATCACTCGGATGCCTCGAGTGAGGAACACCCGAGACCTATCTACACAGAGAATCTCAGTGACTTGCCTTCTATTAGAACACCTACCAATAGAAGGTAAGCCTCTGAGATTCCAAACTTCTGAGTCCCCTTACATAATCTCCAGGAGCAGGGTGCCAGGCTATATCCACAGATCCTGGGTGTCTATTTTAGCCGCCTCTTGCGATATGCACGAGCTACATTGGGACTATTCTTTCACACTCAGTCACCACACATGTGTCCAAATCAGGACTTTGAGACCTAGTTGAAGTTAATGTGCAGAAGCCATCGTTAATCTTCACGATGTTCTTCGATAAAACCAGGAATTAAACACTGCCGGCCAAGACACACGATTTGGAAATATTATGTTAAAACTGCTTAAAGAAAGAAATAGTAACTTATGTAGCATCCTAGCCCTTCGCCAATGGTTCAAAATTTCGAGGTCTATCACCCATTGCAGTCATGCTGCTCTTTAGAGATTCGTTAATTGGAAGCATACAAACATAACAAACTAGTAATATTTCATTAAAATATGTTACAATCATTACGATTAATTCAAGTATGAAATGTCTATTTAATAACGAAGTTGCTGGGTCATTAAATCTAACTTATCCAAGTAGAAATGTATTTCTTTGAAAACACATGTTATATGTTAATTATTTCAAAAGCAGCTTTTAGTATAATTTTGAAGTAGATCAGTGAAATGAAATATGTATACACTTAATCTAGTACTTGATTTTTCACACAAAAAGATAATAAACAAGCTTAATTATTCTATAATAGGCATCAAATTTAATCTTAGTGGTTATGTAATTCATTCCTCGGGTATGAACAAATATACCCCTGTACAAAAAGACACTTATAAAATTAAGTTTATCTTAACTTTAATTCGAGAAAAATCATTAAAATCGTAGACTGGGTGCTTAAAAAAATCGTTATGTGTAAATTAAGCACAAACTTTTAAAATAAATAATTTAATATGAGTTTTAAGAGACACGTTAATAGAGATGTAATACTAGACTTGAATTTGAAGACATGCAAATCAGATTTCAAATCTTTATATTTGAAAAACTCACTCTAGAAATCCATTAGATTACTAATATAATTAACGGAATGTATTATTTCAGGCACTTCTTTCGCAAGAAATATAATTACCAATTAATTAAATTGAAGAAAATATGATTTGAATGCATACAATGAAAAAGTACACTTCCCTTCTAGTACACTTAGCATGTTTATTTTAGGTTATGATCTGACTTTCAACTGTAGGAGGGGGAAATAAAATATACATCAAAATGGTGAATATATAAACAATTATGTTGTTTCAAAATATTTTAGGAAGAAAAATTAATAATTTCAAACATTAACTTTGAAAAACAGAAAAATTTAGCATCTATAAATAAGATAAATTAATTAAAGAAACATAGCTTATTCAACTCTAAACGTATTCTAGTGATTGATTAACTATTAATTCTTTTTAGGAGTTGCATTTTTACATAATTAATGTCAAAATTAATTTATTTGATCTTTTTTTTTTCCCTTCATTTTATCATTCTTCGAACTTAGGGTCTGCAAGATTATTCTTCAATCTACTTTTTGCGTTATAACTATTTCTATCATCATTTTGCTGATAGATAGGCTTGTGTGTGTGTGTGTGTGTGTGTGTGTGTGTGTGTGTCGTGTGTGTGCGTGCGTGCGTGTGTGT
>BMAW01019619.1:769048-846718 GCA_019974015.1 Nephila pilipes | reverse complement strand
CTTATATTATTAGTTTTATAAGTAGTTTTTGTTTCATTAACATCATTTGAGTAAGATAATATTTGGGTAAATAGGATTAGAAATGGATAAGTAATAAAATTAATGAAATTTTATAGAACAAACAACTTTAAAAAAGTTTATATGTTCGTTATTTTCTATAATGAGTCAAATTACGGATTCTTTGAAATATATAAATTGAGGTATAAGGAATGCTAATAAATTTATAGTATTAAATAATAATAAAATAATGATAATCTAGCAAACTCTAGACACACACATATTTTCCAAATTGATAAAATGAAATTATGCATAATTTTTAATGCAGAACTTTTACTATTTTTCTGAACTTAATCTTAGGATGCCGTTCTCAATCTGTCCAAGTTCTGCTACCTGTATTCATCCCATCCTGAACATTTGAGAATAAAGTGCAATTTGCCATTATCCTCCGAATTAGACTAATTTTACCGTGCCTACACGGACACTGAGATTTTTTTTCAATACTTATTAATATGAAATATAAAGCGCTCTTATCATAAATATGACTAACCTTAATTTATCTTAATTTTCAATGCATCTTTAAGAATTTAAATATTTGTTAAGATAAAAGGATACATTTATCTTCAGATGATTTTCTTTAAAAGCTTATCTCAGAAGGCATATTATTATTCAAAAACAAGAAGATTATCTAAATTAATAAATTTATTTTAGTTCGCTAGAGCTACCCTTATGAATATCCTCATTTTGTTTAAATTTTTCATTGTTATATTAATATTATTTCTCCAAGTAAAATATTAACGAACGAATATAAATTTTCATATAAAAATAAAATGCACGTATATTATAATTCTAATAAATAATATAGACCTTATTAGATCAAATATATCTATGAATGAAAAAGACTCCAAAAAATCATATCATATAAGCAAATATATATCATTGATCTTTATATTCTATTTAACATTCTAAACTATTTGTAATGATAGCAGTTTTATTTAATCTTTCATGATACATCTAATATAGTGATAGATTTGAAATAACTTTACCTTGTTTTTGTGTGATGTGTATACATAAGTGACAAGTACCTAAATTAATCTATCTTTATGAAATTTTCTGATTAATAAATATTTGAGGATGTTTACTTTATTTATAGTAATCTCTATTTTATATAGAGTAGTAATTATTATTAATTTTAAATGCTATTAAAATTATTTTCTTAAATAAGTTTGTGATTCTCCATATACTTATTATAATTAAATCATAGTAATATTTGCAACACCGTAATTGCACAAATTACTAAGAACTTTTTTTATAAAGAGAAAATTATATTCCACAATGGTGAAGCTAAAACAATGTTAAGCATACCCCTAGGAGGTCCGGTCATTGCAAAACAACACGGTTGATATATAGTATGATATTTACCTTTATATGAATATAATTTTACAAATAATAATTTCAAGGATATTTAGAAGCAGTGAGGATCTTGTAAGTTTTCATTAACTTAACCAAGTAGTTAAACCAGATTTATATTTTTATCCCTTACTTTAAGTTTGATTGAAACGAATGTAAACCTATATGAAACATGATTTTATGGACGCATTTAAGAATTGAGGATAAGATAATTATTAGTAACAAGTACTGCAATAGAGATAATCAATTTCCTATTAATAAAGTTCCTTTATGCAACAATTATAATATAATATTATTATGAGTAATATTATAATCATATAAATATATAATATATTAATAAGTTTGAAATATACATAGCTAACATTTTGCACTTTTACCTTAGAAAATGTTGAATTCATTCAATGCCTTTAAATATTCAATGCTATTTAAATAATTTATTTTACCTGAACTAAAGCTGATTATCCAATTAATTTTAAAGAAAAACTTAAAATATAAAAGATATATGAAATTTGAAAAATGTAAGTAGTAAGTATACATGTAAATATACGTAACTGAAGTACAACAGTGTGTGTGTGTGTGTGTGTGTGGAAATGAACAAAGGCGGTACAATGAATCTATGGATTATGGATTCTTATAGTGTGCCTCTCAAAGCAATTTGTTCGAAATTTTTCTAATTTTTAAATATTTAATGTCAAAACGGCCAGTAAGGCCATTTTGTCTCCACTTAACAATATCCATTCATATATTACGTCATATGCAGCTCCGATCTATTTTCGTCTGCACTACACGTAGCTGTGATGCATAATACGTCTACTGACGCCGTAATACATTTTGATATGAACAGTTTTTAGATATATGGTCGTATTTTCTTCGTAGCAAAATTATGATTCTCTTTCAAACGAATCATCTCAAAAAAAATAATGTTTCAAACATAGAGTTTAGTTTGGACAAAATATTTTAATATATTTCATGTTTTCTCTGCTTATTTTTCCTTAGACGCTCCCGGTTATTCAATGTGAATATTGAGCATATCAAATTATTACAAAAACAATATTGAAGGTTCATGGAAAGTATTTCAAAGAGTAATAATGCCGCGTCAGAATTTTGTCACCTGTATTTCTAAACTAACACTGTAAATCTCAAGGAAGTACCTAATTATTATATTGAGTTTTTAAAACTCTTTGGAGCCATCTAATATTCTGCCTTATGGAGCTATGCTATTCATTAAGAAGCTTATGCCTGATGTTATTGGAAAAGATATTTATTCATTTCAATAGTTTCCACTCCAGTTAAAATGTTCTCAATATTCGCGATTCGTCTCTGCGTTGCAAAACCCTACAAATCTCTAGGGCAAATCATTGCTTTTTATGTTGGTTGGGCCATAATCGACAGTGTTCAAAACTGTTTCATATTTGCTCTTAATGGAAAGACACTGAACATGTTCTCAGTTTTGTAATTCCTTTTTCTTTAAATTTTATTATTATTCGGATATATATTTTATAATTAATTACCTCATTTATATATAGGACAACGTTCACTTCCACTTTAGATGTAGTCATTTTTGAGTTCCTTAGTGTTCATTATTTTCACACATACACTTTCATTTCTTTGTTTGATACTGCTTTCACTTTCTGTTTAAATTTTAAATGTATATTTCGAAAATGTTTACGTGTATATACCTTTCCTATATCTCTACTCCTATTTAAAATTTTCACAGATAATTTTCAAGAGTTGTTTTATGGAGAAGAAATTTGATCAATAGTTTTAATTAATTTTGATTCAAGGCTCTCGATTAATTATTAACTGTTGCTTGTTTCTTGCAAGTACTGGTATTTCAGTGATGGCGTTCCACTTTTATCTGAGATAGTTGACTTCACTTTTATTGAGCCTAAATTTATATATCTGGCTTTGATATTTTATTGAAAAAAATTGATCTTTCCTTGGAAGCACATTTGCTCAGCTCTTCACTTAAAAAATAATTTTAATTTTTTGGAAATGCTGTTTTTACTATGTTAGAGGGGGATCCTCACCAAAAATATTTTATGTCTGTTAACGGCACTAAGATTTTTTTTAATTCATTTTGTAAAAATGAATATGTTGCATAGCACCGGTTGGATATGAACCTTCATTAAATAGCTTCTATTCTTGATAACTCGTTGTATTGCAATTTATTTATAAAAATCTTATTTTTATCTTTCAAAATTCACTATCAAATTTACTAGCTTGATTTTGTTTATAGTTCTTACATTTTCTTCTTTTTCATTTAAATTATAATTAATACTATAGAATTCTTATAGTATTCAACATTATTAATTGTAATTATTTAATTTTATGTGTTAAATATATCATTTAATTTTTATTTATTAAAAATATTCTTTCTTACTAGCTGATTAGATTCATTGATAGAATTGCCAATTTTTTTCTCTTATTTAATGTTAATCAAAAAAAGATTTTAAATAAGTGTAATTGAATTTAAATTTTTTCAAAAGCTCTAAGAATTTTTTACAATTAGTTTTAGCTTATTCAGAAACATCAGTGATAGTTATTTTACTACTTATTTTTTTTCCTTTTCCAAAAGTTCAAAAATTTTAAGAATCTTAAACACCTTAATAATTATTATAATTCCTGAATCTTAGGAAATTCTGTATTGATTATTTCTATAGATTCGTATAAAGTTTTTTATCCTTCACCTCAACAAATATGTTGCTGTTAGTAAAATCATTTGCCAATGTGTTAAAGTTCCTTCGGACGTTTTCTCAATATTTCAGTATTTTTATTCTCAAAAATAATTTAGTAACTTAATTTCATTTTTAAAATGTTTAATAAATGAGTATTATAACACTACTTGTAGTATCACTCATGAATATTAAAATGACATTTTTGCATAATTTTCTCCAGTTACTTTCAATAAAATAAAAATTAAAAAAATAGTACTCGAGATTCTCATTCAATTGTTTAAAAAGAAATCTAAATTTTTTTTTCTTAGTATTATATTCATTTCCAAATGAAAATAATTCACAATTTTTCAAAATTTGGTACATTTCAATAATTTTTTTATTCCTATCTCAAAAAAAGCTTTGACTTGAACATTATTGATTTATACTTTCAAATTGTTTAACCTGCAACCAAGAAGTATTTGATTCTCCTACGGATTTCTTTATGTTGCCAGAGTCAACAGTGTTGAATTTAGTTTCTTTATTGAATTGTTTCATGGGATATGAAACAACAACGGCTATTTTATAGTGTTGAACATCTATACGTATTTGATCCTAATGGAAAGTAATTTAATATTGTTTATCAGAAAGCTCTTCAAATTTCTCATTAATATTTCTTGAAAATTTATTGTTAAATTTATTTATTACTTGTCGGGGCCAAAGTAATTATTTTTTCATAACTACATATTTTAATTCTTTGATTATTAATTTATTTACAGTTTAGAAATTATGATATTAAGTTCTTCACAGTATGTTTACCATTGTTTATTTTCTGTTTGAGTTAGTTTTCATGGCGTTCCGTTCATTTTCTATTTTAATTTTAAAATATATATTTCTAACATAATTATGTAAATAGTGGATTTATTCCGATGCTGAATTGGTTTGATTTATGTATTTTAGACATTTTTCACTTTACTTATTGTTGCAATTTTTGATTTTAAGACTTCTTGGGATTTATTATTTATTATGCATTGATAATACATTTATGATAGTTTTTTATTGACTTCACGTATTGTCGAAATTTTACTATAACGTTATTTTCACTTTATTTACGACAATTTAGGTATTATATTTTGAATGTAGAGCTCTTTCACTTTTTTATAAAATATTCTATTTATTCTTTTTAAGAGTTTTTATTAAACAACGTATTGATATATAACCTTTCATTAACTTTACACTTATGATTGATGGCATCAACCGTAATTTTGTGTTTTATAATTTGTTATCAAATTCCTTTCATAATAAATGCTTTTTCATATTTTGAGCCAGTAACATTTTTTTTGTATTTGATTATGTTTAAAAAACTTCATTTAAAAAATTCACTCTTATTTTTAATTGTTTGCTTCGGTTTATTTTTCTTACATTCTATTTCATTAGAAGGATAATCAGCTTTGTGCTTTTTACATTATTAAATTGTTGCATTCAATTGATAAATTTTATATAATGAATGCATTATTTAGTTTTTATTTTTTTAATATATCATTCTGTACCTTTTATTGTTTGATTTGAATCATAACAAGTATTGCCAGATTTCTGTAAAGCTTAGTGTGATATTTTATATTTAGTTACAGCTTCAAAAAATATCAGTGATAGTTATTTTATAAACTACAATTCTTAGAAAGTCTATATTTTTTAAAATCATGAATACTGCGAAAAATTTCTATAATTAGTGGACTGCAAGCTTGCCCCCTTCGGACTAAAGTTTATGTAATTGACTTCGCTATTTTACTGATTAAAACATTCTTTCTTTGAAGGTTAATTTTTGCTTTATTATAAATTACGCAAACTATTATTTAAAAGTAATTCCTCTTTAAAAATATTTTATCCTTAGAACTTGATTTTTAAATTTTTAGATTCAACCTTCGAAAAACGGGTACTTCAATGATGTGTGTGTATTTTCGTGTGTGTTTGAGAGAGATCTTAAAAGATTTATGATCCTTTCTATGAATAAAAGACCAAAACATAAAACTGCTTTAATTTCCGTATCTGTCACATCAAATTTATTTTAGTACTTTTGGTATTAAATTTATATCTTTTTCAACAATATATTGTTTAAATTTCAAAACTCAATCAAGGATACTTTCATTTACTACTAAATAAAAAAAAATAAATTTGATAAATATAATTAATATTATTGTATTCAACATAAGGTTATTTGATAGTTCTTATAAATTTGTAATAGTTCCTTGAAAATTGCACTGAAAAATAAAACTCTGTCACTAATTTTTTAAATGAAGTTTCAGATATATATATATATATATATATATATATATATATATATATATATATAACTTTGAAAAGATAAATTAATAAAATAAAATAAAACCGTTCATAATCCTATTTTTGAAAAGAAATTTTCAGAAGCAGGATTTTTCAAATCCTGTTTTTGATGCTAGTTACATTAAAAGAAAACATTGAACTAAGAACGGTTTACTTTTCTCATGAAACCTAACAATCTACAAATAATGAAATAGTATTGAATTTTCATGATTGTGTTTCAAAATAAAAAAATTTTCTTTCAGAAAGTATAAGAAATTTGAGTCCAATTTTGTTCATTTCATTTTATTTAAAGTTTGGCATCTTTTTTATAAATCTAGCTTTTGTAAATCTTTTTTTTTTTTTGTTACTTTTGTAAATTTGAAGTTGAAATATTTTGAGGCAATATGCTTTTATTCCTGTGTTTAATTAATGACTATATACATAGTTATGCGTTATAGAACACACACAAGTACATGAAATTTACTTAATAGATGCTAGAAGTGTCAATAATTGTAAATGAACTCTTCTTCATTATTGAAAATTGTCCGTAAGAAACAATTTACAATAAATTTTAGAAGGATATACTATAAAAATGATTTCAACAAATTTATAGTAGCATGCTAAGTGAATGTTATTCATGAGCATTAATGCAATTCTAACAAATCAATGTTATTTATCTTAAGATTTCCTTGAAGGAATTGCATCAAATGAATGATGCTGAATGTATGTTTCGAAATTTTTATTTAATTTTTGAAAGTGCGGTAAATGTGCATTGAGAATAAATTAGTAATTTAGAAAAATTCAAATAAATATACATGAAGAATATACCTTTAAGGAAATTTTTTTAAATAAATTTATGATAAAATTCTTATGCAGTATTTATATTCATGATTCTTTTTATTTTCCGCATGATAAAATTGTTATTGCATTTTTTTTCACTTTATCACTAGCACTTATATTATTAAAAGACTAATATTTCTTATTTCCTTCAAAATAAAATACTATTTTGCGAAATATTAAATGTATAATTGTTGAGACGTTGAGTATAAACAAGCCGTTGAGTATAAAACATTATTTGAAAAATATATTTCAAAACATTATGTATTAAGTTGTTCATATGCATCTCTTTTTACATACATTGAAATTCTCTATAATACATGTGATTGAATTCCGAAGTAGGACATTACCAGTACTGTTGAAAAGATTTTTAAATTATCTGTAAGAAACAGAAAATTTATCATCTTAAAGTGTTGAGGGAAATTGTCTGACTCTCAAGGTAATTGAAATTTACATACGTGCTTTATTAAAGGAACTTTTTTTCAATATAATTCGCAATATGTTCTTTAATTTCATTTGTCAAATTTAGTTATAATTGCAATGTTTTACTTAAAAAGTTTTTTTATTTGTAAGCTTGAAAAATTTTCCGAAGAATTTATTCATATAATTTTTTTTTTCGATAAAAGCTTTCAAATAAAACATGGTTAATTTATCAAAAAAAAATTTTTTTTCGTCGACGGACTATTCGCATGTTTCCTCTTCACTAACCTCGAAGAGTTTTTGTAATTTGAATTGCATACAATTATAAATCTTTGCCAACCAAATAAAACTTGATGAAGTATATTACATGAATGTAAGAAGTGTAATGAATTGAATTAATGATATATAAGTGAAGTAGATTTGAAAGGAAAGAGAAAGCAAACAAACGATAACGTCAAACTGATAAATGTTTGTAAATTGGAGTGAACCATTGTAATTCATCCTTTGTATTGAGAGTGGTTAGAAATGATTCTTGGTTAGATATGTAGGGGTTGAACCTGTTATATGCTAGAAGAGTTTGAATCGGAGCGAGTGAGGTGGTAAGCTGCGACTTTATTGTTTAAATATAAATTAGGATTAACTAGGATAAGTAGTATTCGAGAGAGAGTTATCTTGTATATTCTAAGTTGATAGGTAACAAACTGAACGATTAGATTTTTCTGATATCTATTCAATAAAATTTTAAAATGTCTATGTAGCTTAATAATGAACGACAGCCGATATAGTTTTTATGTAATGATTTAAGAAAACAAACAAAAAATATTTCAAATGATTTTTTTTAAAAAAATTTAAACAGCATTTTCAGATATACATATATTCAAGTATAAATACATATTACATAATAAAGCAAATTGACAAAAGATTCCATCAGATAAAATTTATACACCAGTTCACAAATATAAATTTCATGCTTGTCTCTCCAAAAAAAGTGCAATTTAAAGCAAAATAGAGATTTTAAATTACAATAATCTGATTTGAAAGCTGACATTTTTAATAACAGTCATTCCCGATCTTCAAAAAAATGTTTTATCTTTAATTTATTTTTATCCAATTCAAAAAGATAATAAATTGGATCATTTTGAAACTCTGACCTGCTAACAAACCTCTCAAGTGTGCGATCAAAATGAAAATATTTCAGAATATAAAATTCTTATCAATAATTTAAAGTTACTTTCATGAAAAGCATCTCTGAAAGAAATGCAAATTCCTTGGAAAAAACTTAACTCTAAAGTGTCAACTTATTCCCGGATCCAAACATCTCGGCAAAATTCGAACATCTCAATCTAAATATTAATTCCTGGAGAAATACTAATCTAAAGCACGGATAGAAAAATATTCTTTCGGCTTACATTGGTCCCAAGAGATATAAAAATTCTCAACTTGACATCATCAGGCGAGACAACCCTAATAAAGCGACAAATTGCAAATTTCATTTTTATATCTGAAACATAATGATTAGAGGGAAGGCAGAAAGATAATGAAATAAATTAATGCTGTTTCGAAAACACCTTTTTTCTTTATTTTTGTTTGCTTCTAATCCTAGAAAAGAAAAGAAGAAGGATGACACAAGTGAGATGAATTTTATTTGTATGATCGTAAATTATTTTCTAAAAAAAATAGATGGAACGTAATTCATATTCATGAGTTTTCGTTGAATGCTTATGAATCAGCACTGGAGGTTAGGGAAGGTGTTTCAGGAACTGTGTCGGCATCAGAAGAGGAAATGATTCTTGTGGTTTCCAGAAGAAGGTGCGATCCTCAGGTGATTACGATAAAAACTATTTATGTCGCAATTTGAAAAGGTGATTTATTCTAAGAAGTGGATGTTTGACTCTGGAACAAGACCAGATGTTGCATTTTTCGTGTTTTTGTTTTGCTCGGATGTGTTTTTGTTACCTATTTATCATTCTGTTATATTGGTCTTTTTTTTTTTCTTCTTATTTCAACTCTATCATGACTTTGAATTCTTGTGTGGCTTAAATACATGATCGTACTGAAACAAATTAATTATAGTAATAAAAATATTTATAATCTAAAAGATAGTAAAAAATTGCTAAGTAACTTAAACAATAGTTGAAACGAAAAAATTTCCTTTAGCAACATCGACATCTTAGTCGTCACAGTCAACAAAATAATATATAAGAATTTTTCTTGCAAAGCATTTTAATTACTTGATACATTTATGTTTTTGTACATTTATTTTCAGTGTGACGTCCTTTAACTCCTCTTTAAATTTATTCAAAGCTCAATTTATGCAACAAATTTGCTACAACTTAAAGAACATAAAATTGTTAAAGTTAAACTTTAATTTTTATGAAATTCTGGTTTTCTGTGACTCAGATTTACATCTCTTATAAGGATTTTCAATTCTATAAGAAGCATTCGGGAGCATTTTAACACTATATTTTTTAACTTCATAAAATAACAAATATGTAAGCTATAAAAACTATTTAACATGTTTTTATAATATATGCTACATTCGTATTGCCCTAACTAATCTATAGTATTCTTTATTAAATCGTAGCTTTTAGATTCCCTTTTTAGACAAAGAAACCCGTCTTTGCAAAATTCTTTTTCAATATCTGATTGCTTTTGTAACAAGATTTGGAAACAGCATAAAACTAGAAAAAATAATCTGTTTAAATACAAAACTATATTAATACCATCTAATTCTAATTGCAATTTATTTAAATTAACACTTATGAAAACTCTATACTGCTACTTGTATGAGTGTAAAATGTTTAAAAAACATTAAACAGTTATATAAATGTACAAACAAATAAAAAAACACAAAACTAAATGTCAGATTGTAGAAATATGAACAGAAATACATTAATGAATTTCAAAAAATAAATGCAAATGGGAAATGCAAACTAAAATTAAAAAAAAAATTAACACAATTATAAATATACAATACAATTTAAAACAAAATATAAATGCAAGAAATTAATAGGAAGTATAAATTAGAACACAGTATAAATGTAAATAAATTTTAGTTTAGTTTTTATTAACGTCACACTAAAAGCAACACGAGGGCTATTTGTGACGGACCTCGTAATTTTGAACCTTGGTCAAGTGACGAGGACGATACCTGAGCTGGCACCCCCTCTCCTAACTTCCTCGCCACGCCAATGGGAGTACTTCAGGCCCCGACAGATTTGAAGTGAATTAGCCCCAGCTACAAGATGGGTCTTTGGTAGCCTAGTATCGAACCCGTCAGTCACGAAACCGAAACCATGACCACTAGGCTAAAAATGTAAATAGGCCACTAAATGTAAATAGAAATTCCATTATTTAAAATATCAAGTTATAGTTTTATAATAATTTGTATTAGATTTTCATTTCTCAAATGTTAGATCCGTTTGTATTTAGATAGGATGGCATTCCTCTAATGATGTACTCTAAAACTGTTACAATATTTATAATTACTTTATTACAATGATATGTTACTAAAATGTTTCGAATTACTCATCCCTCAGAAAACTCGTATTAAGCCGCATGCCTCCATTCTTTGATCTCTCTCTCTCTCTGGAGTGTATGTGAGGCCTCTGTCGTCAAAGCACTACTACATTACCCTTTACATTTCTGAGCTTACAAAGCGCCCTCCATAATTGGGCTCTAACACTCACACATCCTTATTTAATTTCCTCTTCGATTGTACTAACTTACAAATTAATTACACAAACTTATTATACTCAATATTTATTGAATTAATCAATAATTAATATTGATAAACATTAAGTTGGCTTATAATATTATAACACAAACATTACTAAATTACTCATGAAAATCTTACTTAATATACTCTTCAAAGTATTACTTATTATTTCCATTATGTCATTTTTTCTTCAATAGGCTTTTTTTTATTACCTTTGTAATACATGTGTGTTTTTCTAGGTATATGTATTTATACATTTTTATATTTAAGCTCTCATATTATATTAGCTTTTGACTTTTTTAATGAATGCATTTATATAAAAAACCTTCTTAATACGTGTTTAATTTTTTTATTTTATTATAAAATTTAACGCTAGACAGAGAGACATTTTTATGGTATAATTTCTTTTCTTTCCCTAAAAATGCTTCGATTATTAAACATTTTTTGTTTTTAAACTTCAAAAATTATTAAATTGTTTTATTTAATAGTATAAGTTAAGTAAATATTATTTTAGTTCCTTTAATTCATTGCATCAATCAATGAGTATTGTAGTTCGGCGGTTAAGGCTTTCTTGAGGAAAGTATAATTGTAACATATTGGATCGAAGATATAAGAACATCGCTTTAGTTCGTTTTTGCTTGCTTTCGTAGGTATAATTTTTATAAGTCTTTTTAAGTTAAAATATTTAATAATGTGTTTACTTTATTTCTCACGGATAACGTTAATATAATTTGATGTAAGAATGTTTTTGTTTCCTTTGTTTATACTTCCTTTTTTCATTTGGTTGAATCATGTTTTTCAGGTGGTGTATTTCTGCTTAATAATTTGGTTTTATACCATCTTGTTACAATTTAATTCATTGATGATGTGATGATTGGATCCGTATACTTGGTATAAATACACATTTCTCCCTCCAAATTTTGGAGCAGTGTTCATTACATTATATATATCTCCGGGTTTTTTTTTTTTTTTTTTTTTTCATATGATTTTTAAAGTTGTATGATTTTTAGATTAGTTGTAATTTTTAATTCATTGGTTATATCAGTATTGAATTAATATGTATACGTATTTAAATAAATATTTGGCTTATTTTCAGTTAAAATTTTTTTATCTTAGGATAATATTTTTGATTCGATTAATGTTTGTAGCAATTTTTTTAATATTTATTTAAATACAAATGCATAAATGTTTTATTTGAAACACAATAGTTTTGTGATTTAAAAAATATTCAAAACTTATTAATTGAATGTATTATGGTTATTTTTATTTTTGTTTTATAATTTTATATATAATAGTTTTAGTATTTTTAATATTTAGTAGTTTTCTAATTTCATTTTTAATACTTTTTAATAGAATGTTTGGTTTTAAAATAAAACATTTAATACTCTTCATATGTAAAACACCAATAAAGTAATTTTTATGTGCTTAATATTAAAAATATATTAGAAATCATAATATTTATAAAATGAGTTGCTGTTTAACTTACCTATAAGAGTTGTGCGTGCAAAATTATTGATACATTAGAAATTTCTTATTTATTAAATATTTAGAAGGAAAACTCATTATGTTAATCACCAAAATACTAGTTATAATAATTCTGCATAATACATAATGTTTCATAAAACGTTTTAAATTATTCATACATTTTTAAATATTGTAAAACTACAGTATTCAACAATTTCAAAACTCTCAGCTGTATCGATTGTTTGCTGATAACCAAAATGGAGCATTATCTTCAGCATTTTTCTAGCAAAAAATGCTGTTCGAAAACATTCTGATAATAAATCATAAAATCGAATAACGATGATTGTTTGAAAATAAGTTACTTCTTTCAAAATAGAAAAAGACTTCTTTAAATATGCCCAATAAAATTCTTTTAATAATTTCTAAGAGATTTCTCAATAAATAAAAGAAATTTTGATGTGTGGAATGAATTGATATTTACATTAATTATATATCCAGTCAAAGCGAACGTTTCATGATATTTTTAAGAAAAACATAGAATTAGTTCTTAATTTGCATCTTTTCGAATCTGAAGAGACATGGGAATTTATTTTTCGAAAATCGGTTGTTAAAATGTTATGACTAAAAGTACCACAATTATATTTGATAAAATTTGTAAATTCCATTTTTATCAAACCTTTAAAGCTTATATTTCGTTGTTTAAAGCTATTAATAAGTAAATGTTTCCTAAATTAAATCGTTTTTCTTTTGAGAAATATTACTTTTTGAATCGTATGATTCTTTTTTTATAAAAATGCTTTAAACTGATGAAGAATTTTTCAACTTATAGATTACAAATAATGTCACTGAAGATTAACAGTAACAGTTTAAGATAAATTAATTTTCCGATAAAAAGAATCCCGGTTTCATTTAAAAATATATTTAGCTCTTAGAATTATTTAATAGAATAAAAAGTATTTCTCACTATAAGAAAGTTCTGAATAATGAACATGCCTGACTTTATTAATAAAAAAATACTTAATAACATTTATATAGTATTTTATAGTACGAACATTTTAGTAAGAAAAGTAATCATCCTAGTCTATTTCTAAAATGAAATAACCTTATATAAATAAGATGAATTTGAAATAAATAATCCATTTTTAAAACCTAAAATGTATAAAAAATGTACATACATAAATTTTAAACATTAGAAATGTTAAACTATATGTAATATCTGCATACATAATATTTGCTTTCATGAAAGAATCTACCGTCATTTGCCTATTTTTATACAATTTAATAAAAGCTAAACGGGAATGAAATATTCAAAAATTTATTAAATACATGAAAATTACAATAGAGATATGAGATATTTTTGTACTTTGTTTTAAGAAGACGATATTTATTGAAGTCATCTCAAAATCATTGTTAAATCCCTGATGATAAATTTAATTATTGTTAAAACTGTGTTTTTTTTTGTTGTAATATTATTTTTGAAAGCATTGTGTTACTGTGTTCGTGGAGGACATAAAAATTGATTGTACTTGAATTTGTTTTAGTGTTTATGTTATTACTCTTGTTAGAATTATGGTGATGTGTTTGTGGGAAATTATACGTATTCTAATCTGCTTGAGTTCACTGGACTTTGGTGGTATAGTAATTATAGGTCTTTTATCAGGTTTAATATTATTTTAGATTATTTTTTTATGATTACATTAGTATATTCAAGTCTTAATGAAGGTTTCCATTGTTTATCACCTTTTTTTTCCTTTGGTTGACTGTTTGATTTGTAATTGTATTTCTCCATAATTTTTGGTTTTATATCATCTTATTATAATATAATTCACTGAAGTGTGATAGTTTGAACCATAATGCTTGTGTAAACACACATTATTCCATTTCAAAATACGGATCAGAATTAATTAAACTATCTCCGATTTTTGTTCTTAATTGTTGCTTTTCTCTTACTGTGCTGTAATTTTAGTTTGGTTTAGTTCTTAAATAGTCTGTAGTTATTATTTAGGGCTTTTTGGCTGTCGAATTAAATGAACGTATTTTTTTATGTATTTAGGTAAAATGTTGGCCTGTTTTCATTAGATTTTTTTTACATTTGATAATATTTGTAATTTGATTTTTGGTTATGTTTTAACTATATTGATTTATTTTTTCCCTAAATAATTTTTAATTGTTTTAAAGTAATTCATAATAAATGCAAATAAAAGCTAAAACGTTACATTCAGAAATAATTTTAGAAAATAAATTTTAAAAAATTAAAGATAACACACAAAAGAAAAATTACTATCATACTCTTGAATAAAAGGATGAGTAAGTAAGTAATCCAGTAAATAAAGCAAAATAACTAAGAAATTAAAGTACAAAAATAACTATTTCAAAAAATCTTTATATATTATACAAAAATTTCTAATACCAAATAATATGAATTTACTAAAAGTATTAGTAACAAATATAAAGAAATTGAAAATTTTAAAATCTAAAAATTGAAAAAGAAAAGAGTAGAAGAAAATATAATCAATGTTGTAACTGGCCGTAGACTGTATATAGTAGGGTTTTGCTGGAATTAATTGCCAAACTGTCCCTTTCAGCTATTACGTTATATAAAAAGGTTATAAAACCAAAGATCAAACTGAATAGAGATCAACGAAAATCAAATTCAGAAAAAAACCATAAAACCGGAATAAAAACCAATAATCCTAAAAGAATCGAAAAAAATTTATAATATAAAAGAAAAAGCGAGATTCAATTATTATATAATGAAACTAAAAAAAAGGTTAATAAGAAAATGAAAATAAGAAAACTGTACTATGTACACAACAACGCGTTAAAACTAAGAGAAAAATGACAGACTGAATTCCCGCTCAAAAGTCAAAAAGGTCCGGTAAATGATGATAACTCCATCTACTAAATAGAATTAAATGAAAACCTGAAAACAGTTAGAAATATTGTACAAAAAAATAATATTCTTAGAAAACAAAAATCAGGAAAAACAGTCTAGAAAAATAAACAAATAGATTTTATAAGAAAACAAAAATTCTATTTAAGAACTAAGAATATTTTTTTTAAAAAAAATTAATAAATTAAATTTTGAAAAAGACGGAATAAATAAATTCTAGTTTATGCTTTAAGAATTATTATGCTTTTTAATTTTTATATTTTGAATAAAATAATTGTTTGATCTATCTTAACATAAAAAAAGGACAAAATTTAATTTAAGTTATTTTGGAAATTTAAAGGTATATTAACTAATTTAATATTTCTAAGTGAAACATTTTATTGTATATTTCTATATATAAGCCTAAATTGCTGTCAAAGTAAAGAATTCTATAAATTGGGGAAAAGTAATTAATTCTCTTGTCAAAAAGAATACTAATAATTCTATAACCTATAATTTTTTTTTTTTTTTTTTTTTTATATTTAAAAAAAATCACTCTAAAAAGAAAAAATATAAGTTTTAATCAGATTTTGATAAGAAGAATAAAATGATACATCTGGTCTTAAATTCTGGGTTGAATTTATCTTGAAAAACTATAAGGTCATCTGTATACCTAAACAAAGTGAATTTATTATTGCCTGTAAAATTTTGTTCATAAAAATGTCGGTAAATATTAGCAAGACTAATTACTTGTTAATTGTATGGTATACCTCTAATTTATTTATATTTTTATTAGTGCAATTTTTTTATGCTAATATAAATAAGATATTGAAATTTCTCATATGTTATAGAATTATTAATTTTTATTGTTTTAAATTAACCGTAATAACTTTAATTAAATTCTCTATATCCAAAATATATAATATTTTGAAAAAAGTTACCTGCTTTAGTAATGTAAGTATTAAATCATTATATATATATATATATATATATATATATATATATATATATATATATATATATATATATAGTCTCACTGTTCTGAATTTAATAAGTACTTTAAGAAATTCAGGTGTTAAAAAGGTTTAAAGAAATTTTTCAGTATTCATTGTATAACCTATTTTCTTATATAAAGTCTTACTTTTATTGGTACATTCTCTATGACTGTTAACAATATTAATAAAAACGTTATTAATCAGATATTTATAAATTATATATTAACATCAAGGTTTTTGTAAATAATAGCATAGTTACCAGGGAATGAATATAAAAGAAAACGAACTCATCCTGTACATTTTATATATCTTTTTAGATCTCTAAGCTTCATGCTCCCTTTTTTAAAAAAATTTAGACGTTTAATCTCTTCATTAATATTTATAATCTTTGAACGTTTCAATAAGTAAATTATATTTAACAGCCAAAACACTTTAAAAAATTATCAATCCCTTCAATATTTTTTTTCTTAATATAATTATTTTTCACAGAAATTAAAAATCTGAAACCTGCCTTTATTCATAATTTCTCTAAGATTTGTATACTTAAAAATATTTAGATTATCTGCAATCGCATCTTGATATTCTTAATTTATAGCATTCATTATTGATCGTTTAATCCTAACAATTATTATAATTATAAATCAAACATTGCACACTTTTATTAAAAAGAAAAACTTTTAAATATTAATATTTTAATAGGAGATTTTTTTTTATTTTTATGCTTAGTTCCATCATTGTTAAAATTTAATTTATCAAAGGATGTAATCATAATTTATTCTAGTTTTTAATTATCATTATTACAAACACTACTTTTATATTTGTAAACTCAAAATTTACAGATATCCTTAACAATATGTAGAAAAATACTAACTATTTTATTTAAATTAACAACAAAATCTTTTAAATTTTAAATTTCTCTTTTCTTCACACTAAAAAGAAAGTATTTAACACTTTTAATATTAATGTCTTTTACAAATCTTGAAATTTTTTCTTTAATAACATCCCCGTCTATACATTTTCTCTTGATGTTTCTCTTCCACTATCTTTCCTTTTATTTAGGAAATCATCGAACATATTAAAACCATTTTTCCAATAAAATATTCTTTATTGTTAGTTTGCTTACAAATTTGAGTCCCATTTTCAATAAAATGCTAATACTATATACCCATATAATTTTAATGATTGGTATATAGTATTAAAAGCCCTATACAATATGATAATTTTCATATCATAACTTTCTTTTAGTGTTAGGCACTATCTTAACAAAAGTTAACTTTACACATTCAAATTTATGAATATTAAAATGTCTAATTTCAATTTTATTGCAATTTTTTAATTCCCTGAATTTATTAGTATCGTGTCTATGTTGATTAATGCGTGTATAAATATTATTATAAGTTTTACCAATGCATTTATAATCTCTTATTTTACATTTAAGTAAATATAGTCATAAGTTTGCAAAAAATATTAAATTGTACATTATGAATCATTTTCCGTATTTTGCACCTCTCATTATTAAAAATATTGTAGTTTAATTGAACCTTTTTAAATTTATAATTGTAATTTGAGCTTTTTATACGCTTATCCTCATTATCACTGAAATTATTACATAACAAATATTATTATTATTATTATGATACTTGCAGTCATTTGTATTATTCTATTACATCTGTTTTATAAAACATGTAAGCTTCTTTATCTAACACTTCCCCAGAGTTTAAATGTACTTTAATTAACTTATGACTTAAATCATAACTGCAAGTAATTCCACCTCTACTTTTTCCTTTACAAAAAGCCTCACCCATATTGCTTCCGAATTAACTTCTTACAAAAGTCATCAATGCAGTATTTTTCCTCAAAACCTAAATCCTCAACATTTTTTTACAAGTCCACCAACCCTCGAAAAAAATTAAACGATAATAAAAAGCTATAGATATAATTTTAAATACAACCCTTACTTAGTTACAAAAATTACATAAGAATCTCAATACTTACAAAAATTTATTAAAAATATCAAAGTAAAAGAATATAAAAACAGAATAAAAAGGGATCACAAATTAAAAACAAAAATTATTTAATCACTTCAAAAAATTCTATAAAAAGCGTATTAAAAAACCAATAGTAAAATTTATATGTAAAAAAATAATAATGTAACATTTAAAATAATAGCAATGAACGATATAGATACATTTATAACATCTATAGACCTAAAAGCATTAATGCAAAAAATAAAAGTAATGTCAAAAGACTAAATTTATTTAAATACATTCATTATAGGCTCATATGCGGTCATGATATTGTAGGATAATATAAAAGGAAAATAAATATTAATACTTTATTTTCAAAAACAAGTTTAGAAAGTAAATTTCAAAAAATAGAAATGTTATAGCGATGAAGAAATCATTATTCTATTATTGAGTAAAATTCATATATATGAAGCTATATAAATAAACAAGCAAATTATTGCAAATAAAGAAAATGAATAAAAATACAATGTTAACTATAAAAGACAATATTTATATTTTATATATGAATTTCTAAGAGCAAGTAAATTAAATGAAAAATAATATGAATTCGTTAAAAGTAGTAGCGGAGAAGAGATAAAGATATATATAAGAAAACAGTTATAAATTGAAACAAAATTTAATATTTAACTTTAATTTTATCTTTGAATTTTTATTTCAGTGATTCGGATCTGCACGATTATATAAACATATTTTTTGTATTTTGGAATAAAGGAGTGGAATTTAGAATAAAGAGTCGATTTTTCTGTAAATTGTTTCAAATTTTATAAACATATAAATGTGCAATTTTTTTTGTTTGCAAAGATCATTTTTTTACGATGAATATTCTCAATTTAGCAAAAATTTCGTTAGCAACGATGATAATATGTTGCAATACAAGAGACTAGCTTATTTTCTTATGCAATCAGATTTTACAATTAGAAGGATTTTTTGCCGGGAAAAATTTTGTACTCGTAATTTAAAAGATAAGTTTACAATTTGAATTTTATGTAACTAATGTGAATTTGTTTGTTATGACAGTTTATGTAATTATAACAAAAAATTATTAAGTGTTTTTGTAGGAAGAGTAGGTTATTTTCAACAAGCAATTTACAGTGTTTATAATCTTTAATCTCTCTCTCTCTCTCTTCTTTTCTTTATTCCTAGTTATTTTTTTCCAAATTTATGAATGTAATTAAGCATAAATATTTTAAAATTTAGCTATTTCAAAATTTCTCAACAACATGTAGTAATTAAAAACAATGATTAAAATTGTTTATTAACTTTCATATAGTGCGCATTAGGAAATATCCCACTTTCAGTTATCAGTTCAAATACTGACTTTTTTTGCAATTCTTTTAGTTCGTTTTGGAAGGCAAAATCAGAATAACATTGGGTTTTTTTTTTTTTTTTTTTTTTTTTTTTTTTTTTTTTTGACATTTTATAGCTATTAAGGGATCAGAAAAATGATCATTCTTTCACCGGTTAATTTTTCTTTAAATTAGTTCTGAAAAATTCCAGAAGCTGAAATCTTAAATTGTTTCTCTCACATTACTGGTATCTGAAAAAAATTTGAGATACATTTTGTAACTAATTTTATAATCAAACTTATGACCTCTCTATTTACCAAATCTACTTTATGCTTGAAGTAACTATTAATATGGAATAAGAAAATTTATCAAAAATTAGATTTAATATATTACATTAAATAAATATATTACCAAACTATATTAACTTTCCTTACTTAGCAAAATTCTTAATTATTTTTTCTTTTCTAGTAACATAACTAAATTAAGTTAATTTTATTTTATAAACCATTGTCCTTCTCGTTAAATAAATTTTTAAAAAATATGAGTTTTAAATTGAAATTTATGCAGTAATCTTAATGTCTTAGCCTGTATAATAAACATATTTATTGAAACAAATCAAAGCAAATGCGTATATGAAAATATATTGATAACTCACGTTAAAATATTTCAAACAACAATAAAACTTTTTTTTTCAGTTGTAAACATAATTTCTCACGAACAAGAATGCATAGATCATGCTTAAACTTGTTCATAAACTTTTCTAGCTACTCAAATCCTTATGTTTTATTTTAATTTCAATAAATCACGCACTATATAATTTCTTTTTCAAAGGAAATTATTCCGCTTCTTGAAAAGATTAATGTTACCGATACAATATTTGTATTTTGTTATGAATCTCCAAAGATCTTTATCATAACTTTCAAAAAATAAAATTTTGTTAGATTTATTTCCGGTGAATCGTATTCCAAAAATATACTTCAAGCCTCGTAACGAAAATAGGCAAAATGCAAAATGATAATAACCTAGTAAATAAACCTAAATGAAGATACACTATCAAATTGTTATTTTAGTAATAAAGATTATCAAAATTGGCTGCTAGGTAATACATTAGAAAGCTTTAATACTCATGAATCGACATCAATATGTGAAAACAATTTACTGATTAATAGTAAATAAATCAAAATAATTTCAATATCTTTACTAATGAAGATTCAGAGTTGCTTTTAAATTCTTCTTAGTTTTAAATTATCTTTTTTGTAGCATTATTAGTTAAAAATAAATATATTGAATAATACATGATAGATAATTTTCATGTTTTGGAATACTCTTCCATAAATCCTAGCTAATATAAAGGAGACAAGGAAAAACAAGTGCATGGATCATATTTCAACTTCTCTTAAGACTTTCGAACTAGAATTCATTCTGTGAAAAAACTCTAATCGCGAGTCTTTAAAATCACGATGATAAGGTTAATTTCGTTTATATCAAATCCAACAAAATCGATGCCGATTTCAATATTTTTTCTCTTAGACATCGTTCTTATTTTACAATTTTTCTGTTATAAATCATTTTCTGAAAGTGTACTTGCATATCAATTTTATTGTATTTCACATATATTGTTAAAAAGTTTGAGAGTTTTTATTACAAAAAGATTTTATTGCATTGACGCTCAATTTTTAAGGTAAACTATCAGAAAAAATACAAGCAAATCGGTGTCTCAGAAGAGTAAGTCATTAATTAAAAATGTCAGTGTTATGCTATTGTACTTTATGATAAAAAGACTTTTGACTACCAAAATTCGTTGTCATTCTCTTATAGGAATTGTTTTAGAATTGTAATCAAAATAACTATTAACAATGAAGCTCATTTTAGAAACGATTTTTATATATTAATTCAGGTATATGTCTATTATGTTAGTTTAATCATTTAACTTCAATCAAAGTAAAAAAAATTAAATATTTTTTGCATTCGAGATGAATGATATTATGTTTAAAGAATAAAAAAAGAAAAAAAAACCTTGAAAAAAAAAAGAATTCTTAGCATAAAAAAATATTATGTTTATCTACATCCCTTACATTAAATCGATATATAAATAATGCATCACACACTTTTCCAACATAATTCAAATTATTGCTTAAAAGAGATTCTCTTCTTCTCAACCTCATTTCATGATAATTTTGAAGTTCTGTTGAATTTTTATGACAATCATTCTGTTTTATTCCATTCGATAGTCTTCGGGCTAAACAAGCTTTCAGTTCAGATCTAAAGTGACTTGGCCATTATATTAGTAATTGGTCCACCTTGATTACAATTCAAAATCTCGTGAAATTAAATATACTGAAGAGAAATGTTTTTTATTGCAAGTTCACCATTTAAAAAAGTTTAGAAAATTCATTCACATTTCTATATCTAAATTTCTTTGACTCCGAGTATTCCTTTGGGGCATAGCTTCTCCAAATTTCATTACATAATTCCAACACATTATTAATTTTTTTCCTACTTTTCAGCTCAAATTTCGGTTTTAAATCTTTATATTAAATAATTAAACTTTACATTGGTTATTGCTATGATCGTATCCTTTAAATCTGTTTAAGCCCTCTTTTTCTTCTTAACGTTTCATTAAGAGTGGAAGAAAATGCACTAAATACAGATTTGAATTTCTGAAAGTAAATTATGTTACAACTAAATAAGTTATTTTCTATGCAGAAACTTGGTTCTATATTTTAATTATAGGCTTTGCGTATCACAAACCTTTAATTTCCAGTATTTTTTTCAATAAATTAAAAATAATAGTTCCAAGTTCATAAAAATATTTTGACATTTGAAAGAATAATAAAAAAAAACCTTGGAAACTTCATTGAAAAATAAATATTTTTAAAATTATTTTATAATTGTTCTTATCAAATTCCTTTTAATCAAAATTTTAATAGCGATACTTTATGTCGATAAGAATTGTTTGCTTATAATACATAAATACTAACATGCGCACATATTAACATTATAAATCCGTTTAAAAACAATCAAACAAGGTTAAAAGAAAAGAAAAGCGAACATTCTTTACATAATGCGAACGTAAAAATCGAAGGTTTGACTCTTTGCATTCAATGATACGAACGAAATCATTTTAGATTATATCATTTAAAGACCATTGTCAGTACTTTTTTCTCCATGTATATTAATTAAAAAGGAATAATAGCACTGTTACTTAAGTATTATCGTCATGTAATCCTTAAAATTAAGACGTCGGGAGAAGCGAGTAATCTTAGTACTTCACTGAAATGACAATAAAAGCATTAACGCTTTCTCCTCCGCTGATTTTCCATTGGCTCTTTTCTGCGTATAGATGAAAATTAATTCTCTATGTTTCTAAAATAAAACAAATCCAGCGTAACGTGTCTTCGAACCGAACAAAGCAAAGCAAATGCATGCCAATAATAGCATATCGTAAAAGCCAGGGTACTTTTAAGATTGGAACCTAACTAATCCAAATACAACGAATGTAAAAAATTACTTAAAAAGAGGATTTTAACTGACGGAATTCAGAGGTGAAGTGGTGTAATATTTTCAATATTTAAATTGTAACTTTATTGAAATAAGATTAATGTCTTAGAAATGTTACTACTGTATTCTACCTATTTTCTTGAAGTTTTATTAGTAATGTATGGGGAAAAGTTATTTTAAACCAGTTGGAGTTTTAAAGGCTTTATTACTATAGTAATGTTTTGCCTTTAATTCAATTGTTGAAAGCACTTTCAAATTTATGTTTATTTACAGTAATTAATTCATTTAATACAAAGTCACATTATAATTCATACAAAGGATCCCAAATTTATGTAGCTATAGTAAATCAGAAATCATAGTCTAGAATTCAAATCCTCGATGCTCCAGTCAAATGTACGCTCAAGACCTAGTTGCAATAAAGAATATCGGTAAGCAACATTCAAGCTCACTTTCTTTTTAAATTGTATATAGGTTATTATTTTTTGTAAAATTTGATATAGGCTTTATAATTTCTTATTAAATTGAAATAGGCCTTGAAATGATCACATGGCATGCTAAGGAATTAAAGAGAATGGGGTATCTAGTTGTCATTAGATATCACATCTTGTCGTTTAACAACTTGACCGTATTCCAAAATTGCGAAGCCTATCGCCGATTGCACTCTTTTTTTTTTTTTCCCCCTCTTGGGGGGGGGGGCAATTTTAAATTTAAAGTTACAAATATGCGGTTCTTCTTTAAAAAAAATTTACCGTTGTTTATATGGTATTTGATTTTACTCACTTATTGCTGTACAACCACTACACAATAGCTTCTTAGCAACTGATATTATAATTTCGAATCTCCTAGCAGTGAGTAATTGTTGAAGTCTAGATGGAATCTGTGTCGTAAGCGTAACTAGAATCTGTAATCCGTCTTAGTTTTTTTCGTTAAAAATGCATTTCAAATTCACATGTTTGTTCTTTTGCTTCGTTCATAGTTGCGCGTGCACGCAACGAAAATACGACCTTTATTATCCGTGGCATTTTCTAAAGATGTGTTTTAACACCGGATTTGGAATATGTTTTAATATAATTCATGTGCCTGAGAGATTATAAATATGTTTGAATTTATTAAAATAAGGAGGATTACTGGTCTTCTTGTTATTGAAACACTTATTATTATGTTCAAGGGCGAATTTACGGATGACGAAAAGCTATCCAAAATGTGTATAGTAAGAAAAAGGGGGGAAAGATTTACAAAATGCTTTTCTTTGTTTGCTCAAAACAAATACAGTTTTATTAAATTTAATACGTTCCATGTAAAATGTCTTATTATGTGAATAATTTAAATGGGTTAAACAAATGCTAGATAATAAATTAGTTTTACATATCCTTTTTGCATACATATTTGTCAATACTTTTATATGTAATGTACAGTTACAAATTTTTATACATAATTTATACAAATAATTCTTTTTTTACGTACTCACTAGTCATTGTGATAAAATTACAGATTAATGCTTGTATAAAGTAAAAGAAAAAGAAGCACTGATATCAGAGAGCTAGAACTTGGATGCCCTGATCAAATTATAATGATCAGTTACTTTCTTTGCAATGGAAATGGCTGGGAAACTGAAAACAGAAAATACTAAATGAATAAAAAGTATTTCTCGCCAATTAATATGTTACAAAAAATTTCAAGACTATTTCAAAAATCTATGGTAGTCGAGCATTCATGCTCATAGCCAGTCATGTTTCAGTTGAGTCGCATGTTCGACTCCTGATTTCCTTAAAGAACCGTCGTTCTGTAGAGCTGATACGCATTAAATCTATTGGTGCTTAAAGTCCTCACGCTAGTGGGTTTGTAAAATTGGATTGGAGTGAAACTCAGGTCTCGTCATCGTCAGACTTGAGAATAGTTTAAAATTGCGATGTTCCTTGCCAATAGTTTTCGTATTGCTTCTAATTGCAACATAAACCAACAATCAATTAAATTAATATTTTGAAATTAGTTTCAGCAGTAAATCATCAGAACTTTGTAAAAATCCTTTTTTTTTATTATTGTACTCTATATTTGTATATTGAAGATAATTTTACTTTGTTCCCTATGAAATTGCAAAAGATGCAGTGGGGTTCAAAAATTCCCTTTTTTTTTTTAATAATTTGAAAAGAGTTTTTATTTCCACATTACAGTTACTGATGAATAAAAATAAGTATAACTCATCAATTATTGTGAAAATAAATGAATTTTTGAATTTTTTTTAAAAAAAATTTGGTAAAGTGCTATTCTCGTTAACAATAATGTTCATTTAAGTTATATTAATTTATCGAATAATGAATAATAGCAACGATTGCCCATGATAATCGCAATCATATTGTAGGTTATTCAAGGTATTCAGTTATTTTCACCAAATTCAAAAAAGAGCATATTGATTTACTTTGTTGTAAAATTTAGCATTAAAAAAATCGAATAGCAAAACATGTTTCAAATGATAGTGATAAAAAAAATAATTGTAGCAAAAATAGAACTGAATAATTCAGTAAACGAGCAGTTTAATAATAATAGGAAGAAACTCTACGCCCAAGTTATAGTTAATTAAAGTTTATAATGTACAATTGGCCCATTTTCAATTATAAAAATGATTGATTAGGTCAATATCTGGGTGGTTTTTACTATCTTATGATTATTTTTGAGCAAATGGTGCAGCAATTGCTCTTTTTAAATATCACAACATTACATGAATTGGAAATTTGTTCACAAATTTACTTTTCAAATAAAATAGTTTTTGCCCATATTATTTAAAACTTTGTAAATGATCTCGTCAAAATTTAAATTCATTTCATTGGTTTCAAGTTGAATTTTATTTCATACATATAATCTGGAACTACTTATTTCAATTAACTCCCTAAAATACTTCCGAAATTCTTAGGGATTTGATAACAAAGCCTTATGGCACAGTTCGTGACCAAGGAATCCAGATTCAGAAAAATTTTCGTCGTATTTGACCGTGTTGATTATTGGGGGTAACTTTTTAATAAATACAAGTTGATATCAAAATATTTATGCAGTTTTCTGACGAAAGTAAAGCGGCTGATAAAATGTAATCCTCGACACACAATCAGCTATGGATACTTGAAGGAATTGGTACAATAAAGTTACGAGATCTGCGGAAAATATCAATCACGTTGTTTTAGTGCAGAATTTATCAAATTATTCCAGTCTGAAATGCTTTATTAAATTAAATTTTTAATATTTTAAACTATTAACTGTACATTGGCTCCGTTTCAATTCATAACAGATTAATAAATCAGAAAAATCTGAGTTAGAAGCATTTTAATTTACTTAAAAAAAACTTATTAATTTGCCATATTTATAAGTAAAATA
The DNA here is from genome assembly GCA_019974015.1 of Nephila pilipes. Classification (NCBI taxonomy): domain Eukaryota; kingdom Metazoa; phylum Arthropoda; class Arachnida; order Araneae; family Nephilidae; genus Nephila; species Nephila pilipes. The sequence goes on along the minus strand of BMAW01019619.1, from coordinate 819,855 downwards.
AATTTAAATAGTAATAATCATAATAAAAATAAGTTCAAAAAGATCGCTGCATAAATATCAGTTCTAGTCCTCATCTAATATATAGATAAGTTTTGTATGCAACATCTGTTTTATATGGATTCGTATGTGTGAGTGTGTGCGAGAGAAAGAGATATATTTAATCCATGAAAGATTATTTTTAAATGATCTCGTCAAAATTGCATTTCATTTCATTGGCAAGCATATTACTATCAATGAATTAAATTCTGTTATCAGACATTAATATTTATGTTGATTACTTGTTACTTTTATGCGCAGTTATTTTTATGTAATTTTCATTCAGTGTGATTTGCATTGGTATATTGTTACTAATACGAATTATTAATAGTTTATTTATATGCAAGTCGAATTTCAAAAAATTTAATTATTTATTGTAGTCAAAACCAAACTAAAGAAGTCTACCTGAATTGTTGTCGAAGTAAAAGTTAAATACTTAGCAACGTTGTAATTTTTAAACATATAGTAAAAAAAAAATTTTACATGTTTGGACCAAAAAAATTCTTCAATCGAAAAAAATTGTTCAAAACTACCAGTTTGTGTATCAGCAAAATAAGCATTAAAATAATGTATTTTTTTAAATACATAATGAAGTATTGATGCAAATCTCAGCAAAAGGAAAATAAAAATTCAGCATTTATTTGCGAAAATATGTCTCAACAAAATATTTCTCTCTTTACCATTATATAAAGTTAAGATTTCGTGTCTTTCAATTACATATACACAATTTAAAGTTTAAATGTTTGCAATTAACCATTTCTGAGTGCGAGTGAAATGTATTTCAAAAATGTCATTACTTTCATTTTTATGCACAAACTTGTATCTCTATTTATGAAATATGTAATTACGAAGGAGGGAGAATGAAAGTACAAATCAGTAAAAATACTGTTTGCTTAATTTTAACATCTGGTGGCATAGTAATTGCTTTCTCCATTAAAACTGTTTCAAAAACTAAACTGTTGCTTAACTTTTACCAAAACATTCAAAAGTCAAAAGTTTAAATTACACAACCCTTTCCCTCCACAGAAGGGAAAAAATCTTTAAGATCATAAGCCTAAATAACTCCAAGACTTCAAACACTTGTTTAGAAAAATATTCAGGCAAAGAGAAAACAATTACTCAAGACGCTGTGTTTCTCGTCATTTCGCTGAAAACTCCACCTCAAGTTCACTTCAGAGTGAAGAAAATGAGAGATGGAGGGGGAAGAAGAAGAAGAATTTTAAATAAATCCCTTCCCCCCGTCTTTCCATATCTCAGCTCATAATTTCTCATTCCCCCACCCGCACTGAACCACTTTTCCTCCCAGCAAGGCATCTTAATTCCAAAAGAGTAAAAATGCTTGTGCGGTGAAGTCGCATTCATTACTGAACAAAAGAACGGGGCTGGGATAAAGAAGCTAAGGATTTTAATTCGCAATTAAACAAAGGCTGCGATAAATTGTTAAACAAAGAAACACTTAAAGGAAGATCGTAGCACGAATAAATTGCATTAAGAGTTACAGGATGAGTGGGGGGAGGAGGATACCGAGCAAACAGAAAGGCCGTTACTTTTACGACTGGAGGAAGAAGAACAATGAAAACGCTAAGCACAGCGACGAAGACGAATTGCTGTTATTTACATTTGAACAGATTGGCCCGTTCGCTCCGTTGTTTTTCTTCCTTTTCATTTCCTCGAAGAAATTGTTCCCCGAATTTGTTTTAGAGTCGTAAGCAAATAAAATTTGCTCTTACACGCTTCGCCGGTATCGTCGCTTGTAGGAAGATCTTGCCCTCCCTGCCTGAAGTGTTAATAGTCATTTTGGGCAAGAGAGCTCGTGTGAACCAGACAGTGCGTAATCATTGTTTCATTTGTTCTTGCCTAGGATTGTTCATGTTTTCGATCGTCTCAGGATATCGGGCGTGACGTCACAAAGGCGCCGATCGCTTGGCTAATCACAAACCTGTGGAGAGCCAGAAGTTAAGGTGGTGGGAAAAAAAGGTGCTAAATTACAAGTTTGGTTACGTTTCGAAGTCTGGAATTAAATTTTATTTCTTTTTATCGAAGTCGGCATGCGATTTTTAATCTATTAGAATCTAAAAATGAATTCAATTTTATAATGCATTGTAAGCGTGATCGAAAAAATATTTACGACACTTTTCTTGAATCGAAAATAAATTGTTATTGGGGTAGATGTTTTCGTAACGATTAATTAAGTGTTGAAAAAATTACATTAATAAATTTTGCTGCTGGATGCAGATTTAAGTGTGAGATTTCAATAAATAAATAAAATGGCCCTGAAAAAATATCTTTAAAAAATTATGCTTAATTAGAAGTCTTAATAAGTATTTATGCGGTTGCAGAGCAATCAAATTAAAGTAGTTTATTTTTTGAATAATAACCATCATTGAATTCTCAAGAAAAAATATAAATTTTAAATTTTACATATATATATATATATATCTTAAAACTTCATTTTTAGAGCCCTTTTCAATATAAAAAATTTTAAATACTAAAAAAAATAATTATTATTTAAATATATTTTCTACACAATTAATCAAACTTATTTTGCATTTAATTATCTTAATTTACTGATGTAAATCGATCATTTAAATCTCAAGGACCTCATACCAGTTTATTGAAGCATATGTTTAAACAGCAGTCGTACTTAAACAATTAACACTTATTTTTTTACATTTTCAAACATTTTATTAATTTTTAGATTTATTAATTATTATTTTCTTCCGCTTTTTTTTTTTTTTTTTGCTATTAATAGAGAAAATTTTGTACATTTATAGTTAGCATTTTTCTGAAAAGTTGCAGATAAGATTAGCTATTATTTCCAGTAAAAATCATTGTTTCTAATTAATTAAAATTAAATTATTTAACCATAATATCAATTAAAACAAACTTTCTCTTTTTTTTTATCCTTTTGTTCGTAACTTTTGTGGCCGTGTTAGCGTAGAGGTCATGGTCGTGGACTCATGGCCAGCGGTTTTCGTCAAGTCGGGGTTTCTAGCCTTGATGCCGCTAAAGACCCGCCGATTAGCAGGACTGATGTACGTTAAATCTGTCGGGGTCCCAATCCGTTCCCTTGGCGTGGTGTAGAAGCTTAGAGAGGGAGATACTAGTCACGGGGATCGGGTTTACGTTGACTGAAGTTCAAAATTACGCGGTCCGTCTCCAGTAGCCTACGTGTTGCTTCTCAGTGCAACGGTAATAAAAAAAAAGAATCAATCGTAACTTTTTTTATTGTTTAAAACATTCGAACAAAACACTTTCATTGATATCATCTTCGCCTATTTTCGATGTTGGCGTGAAATAACCAATCATAGAAGGCACTTATTAGCACAGGCAGTGAAAGCATATAGTTAGTTATATAAAAGGGATCGGAGAAAAGTAGAAAACGTTGCAAATCGTTGAAATAATGTAAAAACTGAATGATTTATTCAACGTCCAAAAGGTCAGGATCTTTGGTTTTAGATTAAGGATGGCAGCATGTTAGAAAAGCCTAATTCTGTCCTTCTGCTGCTACAGTAAAAGTGAACCACTCCATGACAGAGTGGCGTTATCAAAATCAGCGTTGTCACAATTTTGATGCACTGCATGGTATAGATAATAGAGGTGAACGACTACTGCAAAGAGATGTTCAGGTGAACAGATGAGTAGCCCTCGACCATTTGACTGCCCATATCTACTAAGGAGTTGCCAAAAGTGTATACTAACTACAGTTTAACGAATGTTGCTGCATACAGAGTTACGCTACAGACGATTGGTTAATGTACTTGTGCTAAATGCTGTTAAACGGCAACGAAGAGTGGCACTTTCTGACGATTCACGTTTTATACTCTCTCAGACAAATGGATGTTGGCATACACCTCATGAAACACTCGTAAACAAACACCCTGTGGCAACTACCGGAAGAGTTCGAGTTGGAGGAGACAATGTTATGGTCTGAGGAATGTTTTCATGAATTCTGTAGGCACTCTCATCCTTCTGGAAGGCATAACGGATAGACTAAAACATGCATCTACTCTTGCGGATTATTTCTCTCCTCCCCCTAAATGCATATTGTTTTTCCTTAGCTTGATGGCATCTTTCCAGCAGAATAATGTGACGTTTCATACAACTCGTAGAGTAGATCCGTAATTCGAAGAGTATCAGAATAATTTTACCACACTCCCCTAGTTCTCTTACTCCTCACACTTAAGCCCAATCAAAAATATATGAGATCGCCTCACGCAGGTTATTCGCGTCATGAATCCTCAACTGCGTAACTTAGGTGAGCTGACCTTGCAATGGGAGTCAGCATGCTTCCAAGTTTCGGTGAATACCTTCCCAGAACGTCATTAATTATCTTCCTGTCCGTCTTGCAGTACACCGAGCTGTGATAAAAGGTTATACTGGCTTTTGGAAGGTGGTCACATTAATGTCCCAGGACTATATTATATATATATATATATATATATATATATATATATATATATATATTCAAAAAACAAAAAATGGACAGAAGCAGACTGCTACTAATCATTTATATCGAGTGGGACATCCTCTGTTTTGATGAAAGCAGATATTTTACTGGGCATGCTTACTCTACGAGTTCCTAAAACGGTTGGCGTGGGATGTTAGCCTCCTAGCTAGCGCCTCGAATGGAACCTATCCCCAACGTCATGGAGATGAAATTTAGAGTCATCAGACCAGAAAACGTTCTTTCATACATCAAGTATCTAATTTCGGTGTTCTGTTGCCACAAAAGCCATTCTCTTCTGTTTATAGCGAAAACAAAAGGTATCTTATTGATCGCTGGTTACAAAATTGATTTCATTTTAAGATCAGTCTTGTAGAGCATACTGATATGTTTTGCGACTATCCTAAGTTGTATTATGCTGCATTTTATTTCGTTGTAGCTCTGCTGTGACTACAAACAATGCATGTAAATTACCTGACACCTCTTTCGTTCACAAACTATTGCCACCTACTATTCAGTTTCTGCTCGAAGTTTCTTGTTTTTGTTGCCATTCTTTGAAGACTCGAGGTCCTTTTGTACGACGAAACCAGGAAGGCTAGAGGAGGTACTTGACCTCCCCCCCTCCTTTTGTGCCAACATTCAATGTTCCTCACATCTCTTGCTTTCAATATAGCCAGAGAATTCCAATATTAACTCGAGATTCTAGTGATCAGAAGAAAGCGCTCTATCTCCAAATGTAGTTTCTTACAATAGTGCACGCACTACATGGATGAGTCTAAATTTGAGAGAATGACTATATATATACTCAACTGTTTTTTTTTACACTGTAGATACGTTCCTTAGAAAACCGTGCAAAAGAATGCCTGTGACAAATGGTAAATTTGAAAATATGTTCCACAACTTAAAAAATCCTGTAAGATGAAAAAAATCTAATTATTTTCCCAAAAAAACCGTGCAAAAAAAGTAATAAGGAAATCCATATAACATATTCATAAAACAATTCATTTTTATTACAAAAAACTTTAAAATTAGTGTGCAGTAAAAATTCAGTCTATAGGTACCTACAACATAAAAATTAAAATTGAAATTAGGAATAAAACTACTAACAACTATTCATCGCTACTTGATAACAAGCGTGCTTGTTTGGTACAAACTTTATCGAAAATACTATCAACACTAGATGTGTCAGGTATATCTAGCAAAACTGTCGGCTTTGATTCTAATGATGATTTTAGTTCGTTATTAACGGCCTTTGTTGGGTTTTTTGTTGTTACAAAGTCTGTTATTAGCAGCTGATTTTTTTTTAAGTTTCTCATCATGCTTATATAATTCTTGATATCCATTGATACAAAACTTAATATTACGTTGAAATTTTAATACATATTCCATATCAGAATCATGAGTAAGAAAATGTTGTAGCAAAGTTTAAGCCCTCGAGAATCAAAAAATTAGCCATTAATAGCTGAAGTTCACATTCGATTTCCTCATTACCAATTTTTTACTATCGAAATGAAAAAAAATGCATAGAAATTTGTAAAAAAAATATTATACATAAAAGAAATTATGATTTTAAGAACATATTTCAAGTTAAAAATACCTCATGTTAAAACATTTAATTTTTTAACTTCAGCAAATGAATATAGTCGAAACAGTGGCGTGATAGATTTCCAGTTTGGCTGAAAACCGAAATGTTGTGCTCAAATTGAATTACAACGAAATAAAGAAAAAAGTTATCATATAAATTTGGGTATTACCCATAACTCCTGAATACAAAGCAAGCAAGCCGTGAAGCAGATCAAGTCACTCACACATGTGTAGGCATAAGTCAACCGTCTTCTGATTACGCTGTCAAAATTAGAATTTAAAAAAAAAATGGAGGGGAAAGGATTCATACTAGAACCAAAAACTCATGTAAAAAAGTATATTGATAAACCTTGTTATTTCAAAATCGTGTAAAAAAAGAGTTGGGTGGATATATAACACATGGATCAATAAGTCCCGAGACTAACATTGAAAACAACATTTTTTCTTGCAAAAAAATTTTTTATTCATCAACATAATCACCTTTTAGGGTGATACAATCGTTCCAACGCTTTTCCAATTTTTCAATACCATGTTTATAAAAAAAATTATCTTTCGCTTCAAAATAAGCTTCAGTTTCAGCGATGACCTCCTCATTTGAGCCAAATCTTTTTTTTATCGTTTTGGTATAACAATTTCATTTCTTTTTTTCGTATTATGTAATAAATCTTTACAGTGATTTTTTGGGAATTTCTAGTTTGTTTCCTTTTTAAACAATTTTATAAAGTTTATTGTTTGTAAATCTTTGTTCAAATTTATGTATGATTTTATAACTGTTTTTATACAATATAGTTGTTGATTGGTGACAGTTTTGCCATTAATTCTAGAATAATCTAGCTTATAGCAGCCTGCACAATATTACAACATTAATTATGTCACATTCCTTTCTTTTGCTTTTCTTCATTTTTTGGCTTTTTCAAATTTTATTCCCTTTTTTTTTTTTATCTCTTTTCTGAAGATACTTTTAGTTTATATCATTTAAATTTCGTTCGACTCCCTTGCACTTTTGGAAATTTATCTATAGTATATTAATTTTTTTTCTTTTTGGTTAATTTTACATTCTTATTTTTATTCAATTTTTCTTTGTTTGGAGTGATTTACTTGTGTATTTATTTGCAACAGTGTATATATTTTTTGCTCAATAATATAATAACGACTTCTTCCTTGTTTTTTTTATTTTTCAATTTTTGAGATTTATTTCCTAAGTCTGTTTTGATTGCAACGTCTTGTGTTCTTTATTTATATTTAAATATCAAATCATCTTGGAAAGAATGTTTAGTTTTGTCAGCTTCTATGATATTTTAACTCTATTATTCTGCTTTTTCAAGTGTTTGTTTGATTTGAAATATTTGTATTCTTGGGGTTTTAACATGTAATTTTTTTTCCTAACTTTAAAGTACATTTAAAAGTTAATGCCCTAATTATTGTTGAGTTTTGTTTGTGCTTTGTACATGTTTGTGGCTTTCATACACGTGGGGTTTTACAGCGTCACGTGGTAGGTGGAAAATGTCGTTCTTTTTGGTTTATTTTTTGTGTTTTATTATTTTTTGTGTTATTGTTCTTTTAGTTTTTGTTTTTGAAGACTTATTTGATTTTTTAATAGATATTTTATGTTTATGTATTTGCTGTTAATTTCTTTTCACTAGAAGCTTTTAATTTCTTGCTCTTAGCTTTTTTAAGAAATATTTCTTACCTTTTTAACAATATATTTTGATGATGGGGATAGTTTAACCAATAAATATAGAATAACCCTGTTAACAGTCTAAAGAATGTTATAAGTTTGAATACGTTTTTGAATTTTGTTTCTTCAAATTTTGCTTTTTTAAAAAAATTACACAATTACTGCATCATTTTTGGATACTTCTGATTTTAATCTATTTATTGCTCATTTAATATACTTTCTTATATATTAATAATTTTTATAGCCCCATTTGAATAATGTATCATCATTCACTTTTCAGTTTGCAATTTTTTCCTGTCTATCTTTAGTTTGGTTTATATCTTACATCTTAATGTTTCAGATGTGATTTTTATAATTCGTTATAATGTTAACTTTTGAAAAAACTTGATAGTTTATTTGTGACTCTTAGAAAATTTCTATTAATCTTTTAAATATAAATTGTATGTGTGTGTTAATAAATATAATTTTATTACGTATAAATATATTGAAGATCTAGTTATTTTCACTTATAATAAGCCTTGAGAAAATAAATATAACTTTTTTTTGTCCTACATATTTAAATCTGATTTAAACCAATAAAAGTAAATACGAAACTGAATATTCAGACATGCATCTTAAAATTACAGATAATATAATTACTTGTAATATTTATAGCAAGATAGACAATTTTAAATTTAATATTAATAAGGTATCTTTCTGGAATAGTTGTCTATGTATTTCTATTCTTAGAAATAATATTATTTCTTCCGTAAATAGAAATAATAACTTTGTAAGTGAAAATAAGCTGAAAAATAATAATTGTAAGAAGTTTATCCCAAGTTGCATTAAAAAAATTACCCTATTAATTTTATTAATAAACATTAAAATATGATTAAAATAAATGAAAATTTATATATATATATATATATATATATATATATATATATATATATATATTTGTGTGTCCGTATCTCAAACATATGCGTGCGTGCATTTCACACACATTATTTTTTCTTTATAACTATAAAATTTTATAGATAAAACGCTCTCTTTAACTAACTATTTTAACCTAGTTGGTAAAGGCACATCAAAAAGCGACTGGACAACTTTTCTTCCAACCCAGCGGTCAAGGATTCGAAATAACGGCACCACTCCCTCCACTGGATTGAATCCATACAACCCTGAAGTGTTTCAAATAATTTTTAATTTGCTAAGATAAATATATTTTGCCAATTTTTTTTTAGTCTCATAAAGTCGGTCAATTAATCAATATTGTTTTTCTGTTAAAACATAATAATATCGCGCCATATTGAAATGAGATTTTGCTCGTTGCTGTTTGACTTCGAATTTGCTTTTGGAGGTAAATGCTATAACTTTTTTAATTAAAAAATTTTTAATTGTTTTAATAAGAATAAGTTACTTTCAATTGTTTAGTTCCTATGTTTAAATATATTTGTTTCTCTTTTCTATGTTTGAATTGCTGTTCGGTTTTTATTTTTTTATTATTTTTAATTTATATTCTTAATTTTTATTCGTATTTTTTTATTTTTAATGAAATTACTGAAGTTGTGATTGTTAGATCGGATGAACAAATTTAAGCATACTATTTTCATTCCAAAGTCTGTACCAGTATTTAAATTGCATTATCTCTAAATTATGAAGTTTTTTAGTTCTTTTCCCTTGAAATATGCTTCGTTTTTTGTAACGCTGAGTTTACTTAACTTAATTGTAATTTCAATTGATTTGATTGTTTTGAATTACAAATATCATGTATAATATGTGTTCTTGATTTATTTTATATTTTTTAGAAAGTTTATGATTTTCTCACACTACAATATTTTGTGTTTTTTAAATTACAATAATTTTTTTTTACTTGAATGGATTTTTTTTTACTAATTATTTCAGTTAACTCTGTAATATTTGCAATCTTTCAGTGCTAATAATTTGATTTTAATTTTTTTAATTGTTATAGTTTATAATTTTTAATGTGCCCTCATATAATTTAAAATTATATCCAATTAATATATATATATATATATATATATATATATATATATAATATTGATATAGAAATACAAAAATTATACATGCTATATAAATAATTTCGAAACGTAAAAAATAATTTTTATACAAATATTACTAAATCAAGTAAAATACTATAATCTATCTTGTAAGATACAATTGATAACCTGAATAAGAAAGATATTTTAAAAGTAAGAAAAATATTTTTAAATTCATGCAAAAAAAATTTGTATAGATTTAGTATATATATATTAATATATATTTAATTTTGATTTTAATGATTTTTTCAATATCAGTATTATTGAAAATTTTATATAAAAGCTTTATTGCTAATATTTAGACAGCAAAATTTAAATATATAGCCAAAACAATAGAAACATTTCGGACTCTACTTCGACTGGGGCTGCAAGAAAGTTATATTTAATTTAAGGGGAAAAAAGCTTTTTATCAGGTCAAGGGCTTACCGCAAGGGGGACCAGTTTGCTTTAGTTTAGATAAACATACTACCTACATTTTCCATATATATCATTATATAGATGATATAATAACTTTTAGTTATACCAATCATGAAGGTAAATCTAATATATCTTTTATCCAAAATATATAAATTTTATTCAGACAAATTAAATAAAAAAGAAGCTGAGTTTCTAGATGTAGAAATGTTCCAAAAAGAACACGAATTGTTTAGTAATATTTATGATAAACATGATATATTTAATTTTCAAATTATTAAAGCTCTATTTTGGAACAGTAATATTCATATGCCTGTTAATAGAAATTTTATCAATAATTTATAACGTAATAATATCTTAGTAACTTATCAAAATAATGGCAAAATTAAAAATCATAAGTAGTATTTTAAATATTATATCGTTCATGACTGCCCAATTAGTTTCTGAAAAACACATTTGAGCATCCAGAAAATTATGTGAGTTTACAATTAATAGATATAAATTTTGTATATGCACAGCAATTAATTTACATCATTAAAACAACTAAAGACGAGTTTTTTTTAATTCCATAAATCTAGTTCTACAAAAAATATTAATATTTTCTTTTACTACATGGAGATGACGGTGCCGGTATAATATAATATTAATCCGTTTGAATAATTAATGATATTGTTGTTCTTTCTTCTTTAATTTTAAACTATAAATTTCTTTTTGTAATTTCTTGAAAAAGTTAAAATATTTTAATATTTTATAACTATTTGTTTTAAATTATTTTTACAGTTTATAATATTTAAGGTTATGTGCATATCATCATCAACCATTTCATTTTGTTCTGTTAGATTAACGATATGATGCTTACAGATAAATTTTCATAAAGTTTTAATAGTGTTTAGAAATGTAAGAATATTTGGTTCCTTTATTTTGAGTGTTAATCAGATTGTTGTAAAACAATTCTGCTGAATGGGATGGCTGTTCCAATGAACATGTTAACCACGCATATCTGATCAAAGCCAGACACAACAATTTGATTTACTGTGAAACCCTTTTTTCTTCTTCGTTTTAATTTTTCATGTCTTAATTATTAATTCCTTTGCACAATAAAGGTAATTTTACTTAATTATTTTTTTATGTTTTGAGTTTCCTTTGTGTGTGTGTGAAGGCTTATACGCATGCTCTTTTATATTACAGTGCGTAGCAAAAAAAATGGAAAAGAATTATACAGATTATAATTTGAATAACAGCCTCCACAAATTTCATTTTTGTTCAACAAAAATCAACAAGTTATAATTGAAAAAAATTTGAATTTATGTAATACTTTTTTTGATATACAAAAGAATATTTACTTAAATATTTCATACATACATACTTTTAGAAATCCTAACTTCAGTATAGTGTTTTTAGATTTCAATGCATTTAAAATTTAACTCTAAGGTACGTGTATAAGTCTGCTAGAAATAAGAAGCTGTGTCTCTGCAAGCTAAATCTTCTACATTTTTCAAAGAGAACAACTAATTACACGAAAACTTTTAAGCTGTATCGATGCTGCTCAATACGATTATTTTAAAGCAAATAAAAAATTTATATTCATAAGAATATTGTAACTTCTAGTAGAATATTGTAAAGTCTAGTAGTGGTTTTTGAATCTTAATCATCAAAATGTAGAATTGTAAAAGAAATCAAAATAGATTATATTAACTTTTATTATTTTTACATAATCTTTACTTCACTTTTTCATTACAATGTTAATAATAAATTTAAGGAGTTTTAGGTTTTTTATTTCAGCAATATATAAGTGATTTAACTGTTTTATGAAATAATAGTCATAACGGAAGTAAACTACACCTTTTTTTCCTTATTTTCTTACTTTATTAAAAAAGTTAATCTCGCCTTCAAAGAATTTTTTTCAAATATTGCTTCTTTAATGAAATTTGATGAAGGGTTTGTTTTTTTAAAAAAAATTTCACTTATTATTAACTTAATTTTGAAATATTCTTGGAAACAACCTTTATTTTTTCTCTTTTTATCTTTTTGAGAATTTTAATTTTCCTTGAAATTTGATCTTTAAAAGAGCTAATGGTAAAAAAAATTAATCAATTTTAGTAAACAAAAAACTTTTTAATATAGATTGGAAAGGAAAACTTATAGAAATTGTGCATAGTGTAACTTTAGTCACAGAATACGAAGAAAAATCGAATTACACAAAAAAATTACATAAAAAAATATTATGTGTTAGTGTGAGTTACTTTTTTTTAATTCAAACAAAACATTCATGGTTCAGATAATAAAGTCCACAATTTTTCCAAATAATTTTTTATTCCATTATTGTTCTTCATTGAGAGAGAGGCAATAGCTATGCGAAATTAACAGAAGAGAGAGCTTTTTCACCATGCATGTTAAATTATAATGGGAATTTTCTAGGGATATTTTTTTTCAGTCACATAGTCTCTCCTGATCTAAGAGTAAGGATTCCTAAGGACTTTACAGCAGAAAGAAAGTAGTCTAATAGATTATTTCTGATAGATTTAAGACTATAGGAAAATGGATTAAACAAATTTTATGAGCACGTGATCTAATAAATAAAAGAATTATTTGGAATTGGATCAGGAAATTAAAACGAACTTCTTTACTTTTGAATTAGAGGATGAGAAGAATTAGGAAATTAAATTATTATTCATTGAACCTGTTAAATTAAAGTTAAATCACTGCACACGCACATACACTCATATATATATATATATATAACATATATATATAACATATATATATAACATATATATATATATAACATATATATATGAGTGTATGTGCGAGTGTATGTATATATATATAAGAGAGAGAAATTTAGCATTTTAAAGTAAAAATTAAAGAGTTATTTTTTCAAACATTTTGAAATATAATACACTCTATAACAAGAAAACTGGCGCAGTAAGAAGGAGTTGTCCGATGGAGACCAAAATTGGCGGATAGGAAAATTATGTATACAATAAAAAATGATTAAAATTTCAGAAAAATTGAATGATTTATTTCTGAGTTACATAGTTACAAAGAAACAAGATTAATAAGGTGTTGACCCACCTCTTGCCTGGATGCAAGCTGCCACACGAAGTGGCATAAAGTGATAAATCTTCCTCCCTGATGGTCTCCTGCGGTATTTCTTGCCAAATTTGCTCCAATTGTCGGGTTGAATCATCAACATTCCCTGATAGATGCAGTCGCCTTCCCTTCATATCTCAGATATGCTCGATTGGAGAGAGATCTGGCTGGCCAAGGAAGTATTTGACAAGCTATGAGATAGTTCATAGCAACACGTGCCGTATGTGGTCTGGCATTATCTTGCAGAAAAATAAGGCAGGGTACTGCAAAAGGAACGGTAACAAAGCAGGTCTCAGAACGTCGTCGACGAACCGCTGTGCTGTAAATATGCCTCTAATGACGACCAAAAGGCTCCAACTATCAAGAGAAAAGGCACCCCAGACCATAACTCCTGGCTGAGGGCCTGTGTGGCGTGCAATAGTGAAAGCAAAATCGGCATGCTGCCCTGGGCGTCTCCAGACACGTCTTCGATGATCGTCAGGACACAAATGGAACACTATACGTCCCCAGTCAGCATCATTCCAACCTGATCGAGCCAAGCACTACTGTAATCTGGCTCGACAGTGTGCAGGCATGTGTGGGAGGTGGAGTAGCGATTAGTACGAGAGTAGATTTCGCTCTATCAGCCGTCTGTGAATGGTCATGATGGACACTCGTATTTGGGTTGCACGTCTGATGGTTGCTAAAGATAAATCAGGTGTTGTGACAGCTGATCTGACAATCACTCTATCCTCCCGATCTGCTATGGCACTTGGTCCATTACTACTATCATGACGCTGGAATCTGCCGTTGTCCACCCATTCTTGCCAGCATCTTCTAATCGCCACATCGCTTCGATCAATATGACTAACAATTGTCCGTTTCTCCCAACCTGCCTCTTTCAATTCAATGATACGACCTCTTTCAAAGTCTGACAGTTGCTCATAATGAGCTCTAATCCAGCGGCGAGGCATTTTTTCAGTAGTTGAAAGGTTTCCTACTTCGCAATACAACAGAAAATTTGACCACCAAACTGAGAATCGCTTCTTATATACACCTGCTGAGTGCGCAGTTACTATGTGCTGTAGCTCCCGCTATTCTTTCATTGGACACCAAATTTTAATTATTTGCATGTTCAGTCCAAATGTCTTTGCATACGAAATTTCATTACAATCGGGCAAGTCCTTCTTGGTGCATCGGTTTTTTTTTTTCCGTCACAGAGTATATTTGCTTTCAAATAAAGAATTTCTTAGCCCTTTTTTTTTTTTTTTTTTTCAAAAATATTAAATACTTTAAGATCAAGCTTTCTTATATGTATTCATTTGTGTGTATATACGTACATAAATCTGCGTTAATTGTAAATGGCGATTCTTATTTTGTTAGAAGGTCAAATCACAGCTTTTTTTATTAAGATTGTTAAATTTTACTTTTTAAAAATTGTACCATTTTAAAACTCTTTACTTATCTCCAATAATAATATTGAGTTGTTATGTGGAACATTGATACTCATGATGTCCAAAATCATTCTCCCTCCCTTCGGTATAGTTAATATCCTTCTAACTTATTGCATATATTAACGAAAGGGTATCATAAAGTTTGAATTATTACTAAGAAATAACTGAGATATCTAGATAAAACTTATTCTCCCCTTTAATTTATCCCTATGTACATAATGTTTTAAATTATAGATATAAATGTTGATCTGTGTTTGGTTTTAGAAAGCTGTGGATTGAAATAACCGAATGAAGAACATTGGAGAGAAGGTTGCAATTTGGAGAAGATAGAGCTCATATTCTGCTGAGTTTTACAATAATAGCCTTTGGATTGTCGTGACAAGCTGGGAGATATGTATAACTTTGGATGGTAACAATGTAGAAAAGTTTTAAGAATAATAAATAAATATTAAGTTTCTACCTATAAATTATTTTTTGGTAATAATTAAAACTTTTCGGTACTGTAGGTTACTTCAATCTACGCTTTCCTGAAACCAAACAAATCAACATTAATAAAGGTAATTTAATATTTTATGTAAATTGACATTATGAATCGTCATTATTTAACGTAATAGGATAAATCACAGTATCACGGATTTTGTATGTAATGCTTCATTAATATATTCCATGTAAAATCCTACTAATTTTGTCACTTCTTTTGATAACATAAATCCTTTTATTCCTTTTAATTGTAATATTATATATAATATAAATGTTCATCATTGTTCATAAAATGAAAGCTGCACGCTCTCATAGACTTTGATGTCATATCTTTCCATCACAATCGCCGCTTCCCATCATGGTCCCTGCTTCATGTAACAGTCGTAATTCCTGTCACTGTCGCTGCTTCGTGACACAGTCACTATTTTATATCGCGGTCACTGTTTCATTTTACAATTGCACTGAAGGCAATACTATTATGAGAAGATATTTATAATAAGAATGAGAACTTTTTTTTATTATTTTATGCATTGTGTGCGTAAAAACTTTAAGGTCCGTGAAAGATAAAAATATTATTAAATTAATCGAAGTGAAAAAAATAATTTTTATTTTTAAAACGTTTTTGTGGTCACTTAATAGACAAATATCAATCATATAAATTATTTAAAAAGAGAGTGAAAGAAAAGACAAACATCATGCATTTCTATTGATGTAAGAACATTATGATTGTTACCAAATGTGGTGTCTTTTTTTTTCTTTCGAATGTGAGAAGCGAAATTTTATTTTATAATGTTTGCCATAGCTACGCTTACGATTTTCTTACATGTATATACTACTTCGAACACTTTATCAAAATAATTTGATAATCTTCATGTTTTAGAAATTTTATTATTAAGATGTAAGTTTTTAGCATTGTTTATAGTTTAATGAATACTTCGATTTTGATTGAAATAAAATAGCTTCTTTTCGACATTTCAGCGATATATTTTTCTTTTTCAAATAAATATAATAATATATTTATTTGAAAATCATATAAATTAATCAAATATAAATTTATCAAATAATCAGATAAATTAATTAAATTTTAGAATGTATAGAATTGTGAGCATTTGTTCTATCTGCAATGAGTTGCAGATCTATCGCTAAGACATGAACATGAATGAAGATAGAATAAATAAATAAATTGAACTTCTTAATTGATTTCGTCTTAACTGATATCGTCAAATACTTGTCTCTTTGACTAAAAAAAATTCCCTATACTAATTGCCACTAGAGAAAACTATGTGCTGTTATTACTTGATTACCGAGTGTAATTACCGACATTTCGGACGAAAAGTGAGTCACGTCAAAGAATTGCTGAAATAGTTAATCAAATTCAAGTATGTCTGGAACATCATCGCCAGAAAAATCCCACCTTACCAAGTAAAGTTAAAAAACAACCCTCTTTGTATTCTTTTATCCCAAAGTCAAAAGAAACTCGCCGATACCCGTCTGAAAAAAAAAACCTATAGAAATTATTTTTCTTGTACTTACAACTATTTTCAATAGTTTAGGTTAAAGGTTTATTCACTTTGTGAGCACTATATTTTACAGCAGAAAGATTGTTTCTAACACCGTAATTTTAACAGAATTCAAAATAAAAATAATTGATAAATATGTGAAATATGTGAAATTGCATTTCTAATATGTTTGAGTTCTATGGAAAGCACTTGTTATTCACAGATTGCTGTGCTTTAGTTAATAATGAAGTTTTTCTAGGTGTGCATTTATCAATAAGAATTTTAATTAAAATCAACAGCATTATGATGTTCTATTCCTATTTCACATTGAAATGCTAACTTAGGCCTCATATTCTGGCGTTTGGTGTTTTCAGTTCTCTTCGAAGGGTAGTTCAGTTTTCCTTAGAATGCTGGCTTTATATCAAATCCTTGACTACTAGGTTCGAAGAAAAGTTGACCGTTCATTTTTTTTTTTTTGCTCCCCCTTTATCTACTTCACCAAAAGCGAAGTTCCAGTAGGGCTAATTATTAAAGTGGTTTGACCTCTGTCTTTATTTTTGGAGGAAGCCGCCGCATACTCCCCTTCCAGTAAGATGATGATGATACAAAGAAAAACATTAATACTGATATTTGAAGAAGATGTCCCTTTTTTGACAAAATGCAATTGGCAACATCCCTTCTCTGTTGTATTCAGTTTTGTGTGGAATAGTTTCCATTTGGCGTTATCGGCTATCTCTCGTTGAGTGGCGGGTCTCGTCGACACGTGCTCTATAGCCTGAATATTACAAATTGTGCTTTTTGTGTGATTGTCTTATTTAGGCACAGAGGCTAGTGTTTTAAGCGGGAGGCATTTTTAACCAATAGTTCTATTCCGTGCTTCCCTCTAGTGTTCAAGTCCTGAGTCACCAAGTCGGTGTTTGTTGTTTTCCAGCTCAGTGGAAGAGGAGCTCAGTCTGTCTCGGAGTGCCGGCGACTGTTTGGAGCCCTGGAGCACTAGGTCCAAAGAAAAGTTGACCGGATGTTTTTTGTTGCACACCAACGAGATTAAAAAAGATGTTCCACTCGGGCTAGTTATTAAGGCATTTTAACTTCTGGTGTTGTTGTATAAGAGAGAGAGCCTCTAGAATATATTAAAAATTGTCCAGAAACTCAATTTATTAAATAAAACCTTAGCAGTTATAACCGATAATGCAAAAACATAAAGAATACAATAATAAATTAATTAGAATGGAAACACTTTACATGCTTTGTTCATACCCTTAATTTAATTGCTTTGAAGCTTTAAAATTAATCAAGGATTTAATAGATAAAGTAAAAAAGATAATTAGTTTTTTTTAAGAAAATACCTGAGGAAGCAAAAAACTGTTAACAACTTAAAATAAATGGTATTCATATCTAAGAAATTAATACAAGTAGAATTCTACCTATTACATCATAAAGAGAATAACAGAGCTACAAGATGCTTTAAAAAACACAATAGCAATCGATAAGGACTGGGTGAATTGATTGATAATGATAGGATGTAGGTTCAATCTGTGGGTGTATGTGTAGATGTTCATCTGTATAAAAAAAGAAACAGACGTATATGTTTTTCGCAAGAAAATATATGCAAACTAGTGGGCGAAATTCCTATAGATTTTACATGAATATCCTTTTAGAACCTAAAATGAAACAAAAGAAACATTTAAAATAACAACATTAAGGTAAATGAGACCTTAAACTGCTCCAAATTTTTCATTATTTTAATTTGGCTGTTAAAAGTTAGAGGGTACTCTGACTGGTTCTATAAATGTGATTTTTTTGAAAACGTGATAGATATATTGCAAACAAATTTTCGAAATCGTAGAGAAATATACCTGTATTTCCATTTTTTCAAATCGTAGTTTTTGAGGATTCAGACATATTTTTTTACTTGAATCTTCTTTACCCATAGAGCTGATTTATTCTACATTATTAAATGAAGTTATTTTCAATGCAGTTCACGTATATTTTATTTCTAATCAACAACCTCAAAATACGAAGAATGTTCCGAAATAAGTTTCATCATTTTTTTGAAAGAGCACATGATACACCAGATACCAGAAACAAACGACCGCCATTAGAACCCACAATTGTTCAATGGCTCAACGAAGGAAATAGCACCTGGGGAGGAGGAATAAAGCGTGCGCAGAGCAACTAAGAAAAAAGAGTGAAAGCAGACCAACGTGCCCGAGGCGCGACTTACAACGTGGTGGGCAATGGAAGTGCATGTGCTGTTATCCGGTATGAATGAGCCGTAAGACTTGTGTATCTGTCATCCATCCATGAATGCCTACAGACCGTGTGTGGTGAACAAACCCAAGAAATGATTAGACGCTGATGATGCATGTTCAGTGAAGGAATCAGAGTATGAAGAATGAAGTGGGCGTCCCTTCCCATTCATGAATAAAAACAACACTCCTAGAGTACAAGACATGGTGTTAGCAGAAAGGCACATAACGTGGCATCCACACTGTGTATTAGTCGTGCTCAGGTTTATTCAAAACGATGCTGAGATGGCGTAGACTGTGCAAAATTCCTTATATTATAGAGCACCTTTCTTTACCAGCGTGGTTTCTCCAAACTGGTTGCACGCTTCAACAATTGTCTTTATGTCAATTGCGACAATGTCGAAGAGTAATGCAAGATGTATAGTTTGTGATGACATGGTTTATTTATTTATTTTTTAGCAATGAAAGTTTCCATATGAAAAAAAATAATTAAACTTGCTTTCGGAACATCCCTCGTAATATCGTTAATTTATTACGTTCATTTCGTAATTAAAAATAAAGTGTAATGTATTTATCAATTATTGTGCATGGCAATGATAATATTTTAACATTAAATTTGATGTTTTTATAAAAAAAAATATTAGCATAATAAATATGCTAATATTTTCATAAAAACACTAAATCACTTCCTATTACATCATCTGTATCTGGAATCCATTATATTTATATAAAGACTGAGTTTTTCTATATGAGAAAAAAAATAGTTGAAATCATACATATGTTATTATTCAGTTTGAATAGTTAAACCACGCTCATTTTATTTCATAAGGTTTCAAAATATATGTAAACTTTTTAAAAAAAAAACCTACTGTGGTACTGAGATGCTGAGAAATCTTAATACTGGAAATATAACCATTTTTATGCCATGAGAAACAAACAGAAATTGACTCTTAAAAATTCTTATTTTTATACCTTAACATGAGCTACAAATTTATTAAATATGACATAAATACATAAGATTTTCAAAATTTTATATGTAACGGAAATATCACTTATACCTTCTATCAAAAAAAGCTATTTATCCACTATAGTCATATAAGATTCTGAATAAAAAATGAAAAACATCCAGCACTAACCATCAAATTTTTCTCCTACAAATTTAGAGAAAGGTAAAAAGCTGCTCTAACTAATAAATAAGAACGTGTCAATATATCTTTAGGACACGAGCAACATTTAAACATTTTTACAGAATTTTTTTCATTGTCGTATAAATAGTGATCGATTTTCATGATTCTACTTTTATAAGTCTCAAAAGAAATTGCATATCAATTTACTTTTGGAATGTAAATTAAATCTTGTGGTAACAATTAATACTGTAGTGTGACAATATTTTTGTACTGTTTTAGAATTTCCCTTATACATAATTATTATTTTAAAAGTATAGTGATTACAATAACATTTTGAAACTATACGCGATGGCTAAATCTGCATAAGTCATCCTAAATAATGCATGCATGAAATATATATAATATACACGAAATATATACATGATGCATCAAATTTTAACAGTGATTCCATAAGTAAACAGTTTTTTACAATATATCAAGAATTACCTAATCATTTTTTTTAAGTATGTATCTAGGAATTTTCAGTTAAATCTTCTTTGAAGCATATTGATTTTATTCTTTTTAAATGGGGCTCAAATTTCTTAATGAAGTAATCGAAGAATTCATTAGCTGGTGAACAATTGTTGCTTTAATTCTACAAACTACATGCGTGGAAAATCAAAAGTTTCAATATAAAATAAGTTTTATAAATAGATAAGCTGGTCTGATAGAAATCACATTAAAATCAATCCTCAAATTTCAATACGGAACTTTAGTCATACAGCCACTTTTAATCTTGTCGTTTGTATTACCACAGTAACGTAATAATTAAAACGACTTGATAAATTAAATTTAAAATCTAGTTTCACGGCAGAAAAAAACAAACTACTCATTTACGAAACTTTGATTAGGCCTGTTTGTCACATATGCTGCGGAAGCATAAACAATGACCTCGAAAGATAAAGGGATTCTAGCTATATTTTAAAGAATAATTCGATGGAATTAAATGTTATGATTCGAGCAGAAGAAGAATTAACTCAGAAATTTTCAAACTATTTAAAGAACCATATGTTATTAAATTTACAGTAGTACAGATGATTAAATGGGTAAGACTCTTAATAAGATTGGATGACAATCGAGCCACTAAAAAAGATTTTCTTGTCTAAACCACGTGATAATCGAAAAAAGGGAGACCAAAACTGAGGTGGATTGACTGCCTGGAAAAAGACTTGAAAACTATCAAAGTGACAAACTTGAAAACCTTAGCCAAGAACAGGACGACATGGAATGGAATTCTGAGGAAAGCCAGGGCTCATACGGGCCTGTCGTGCCAGTGAACAAGGAAATAAATTTAATTATTACGTAAGTATTTTAGTAAAAAATTAATATCTATACTCACAAAAAATATGTTTTTATTTGAATAAAAATGCAGAGTTGTTAATAGCAATCGTTTTAATGTCTTGTCATTTTCAGTATCACCATTTTTTTTAAACTAAAATAATTTGTTATGTTACGTACAAAATGCAAAATTTTCATAAATCATTTTAATATAAATTAATTGATATCATTTGCAGCAATATAAATGAAAACATTGAATTTAATGTGATAGAATAATTTGAATTATTCTCTTTACCTTTATATTTAATAAAAAAAAAATCCCTCTTAAAAACTTTTGGACACTTTGCTACAAACGTCTCCAACGTTGAGCAAGTTAAACAATATTTCGTTTCTCTTTGTTGCCCCAAACATAAAAAAGAGGATGACATCCAAACTTCTCTCCACGAGAGCGTAGGTTACGTCAAGAGACCTGTCGACGGCACTAAAAGAGGGCTGCCGCGCAGGAGGAAAGAGATGAAGACAAAGCGACCACTCAAAGTACTCTTTTCTTGTTCACCGGGAGCTCAACACGGAGCAATAAAAGGCGCTTTATGAGAAAGGAGGCTTAAAGGACCACTTTTATTCCCCGACGTAAATTATTGTCCATCCATTAGAAGTTCGTTAATTTTCAACTCTAATCCGGATTGCCGCATTCATCCCTCTTGGTCTTGATGACGTACTTTAACTTTCCGATACGGGGGGTGTTCCAGTACTTAAGGGATTACGAAAAATTTATTGCATTATTATTGGAATAATGCTTTCGTTTAGATGTATTTTTTACATCGAGTAAATGGATTATTTTGTTAAAAGCTGCTAATATTGTGTTGAATTTTCGCGCTCGTTTCTTCGCTTAATGCCGACTTTAAACAAAATTATTATTACTGCTTCAAACTTAAATTTCTAATGAAACTGACACTTATGTATGTTATCTATATATGTTTAAAAATACGTCTTGAAAAATTAATTTTAAGATGTAAAAGGATTAAGTTATAACAATATGGGGATTTTGAAAATCTACAAAATCATCTGAAAAGCTGCAGATTGAGTAAATGATGGACTTATATCATAAATGGCATAAAAATTATCGAAATTTATCTAAGACAATAACAGATTATCCTGGGGGTATTTAACTAAAATTCTCATTTAGAGAGGTTACAAATAGCAACTAGAAAGATAGAAAAAAAATCTATAAAAATATTATCCAATAAAAATAAATATCTGACAAGTTATTATACAATGTGGAATATTTGAAAAATAGAATTAGAAAGAAGATTAATTGCGTAAGAATTAAAGGTTTTAATAATCTTAAATGCTTCATAAAATGAAAATATACATGATTTTGTGCGAAAATACGAATAAAAAAAATTTCAAGAACAATAATTTCCAATTTACAGTAAATAAGAGATTTTATAATGCAAAACAGAACAACATATCTTCATTTTAAAAATCAGAAACAAAATAGCTGTATAAAGAACTTCAATCTTTAATTAACTTTTTAAGCTCTGAAATTATAGCTAATTCTCAATATTTATGAATTCAAGAAGAACCAAATATATATTACTCGTATAAGATGTACTGATACTATTTTAACTAATTATTTTAATTATTTTTTATTTATTTTCAATTAAGGATATCATATTCACAATAGTAATTAAATCCCCATAACCAGCCCTGGATCTTAACAGAACCTACAGTCCAACCCTCTGATCTTAAAATTTGTACAATGTAAAACCCAAAGTTGGGATTAAAATAAGAAATATGTATTTATACGATGTTTATTCTTTTTTTTAATTATTATGATAGATATTTTATTTCATTAATTACTGTACTCATTAGCAATAAATTTCTTCTCGTAATTATTAATTCAGTTTTAGCTACAATTGAAAAAAAAATTAGAAGGAAAAGAATAACATAATTAAGGAATTTATCTAACTTTTTTTTAACTTTTTTCCAAAATTTATCCCAAAATGCTTCTTCCTTAAAAAGAAATACTTATGATTAAATCATTATTCTCAGTTATATTTTAGAATAAGTAACGTAAAAATATTTGTTTTTTATTAATTCCATGAAAAATTGAAAGATTAATTAACGTATTTTAATATCAAAATCAACTTATTTACCTGAGAGAAAAAATAGCAATCTGCTACATAAAAATCTTATGAAATAGTACATAAGCTTAAGATAATTCCTTAAAAAGAGCAGGGATCTTCAACATTCTATATATAATGAATAAAATAACATTCAAATCAAACTTGGGAGTCCGATCTGTCACTGAACCATGTATTACGAGTGAGAAGATCTTAGTATTTCCGGGGGGAGGGGGAGACTGTTTCAAGCCAATGAAGTCCACCTTTTTGATGTCGAACGCAAAAGAACAAGGGTGCCTAACTTGTTTGTCGTACAAGTATCGACTTTATTGCCTCGGTGCATTAGCACAGTCCTCCTCCTCACATTTTTTGCCAATGAAATTGTGTTTTTTTTTTTTTTTTTTTTTTCTTGTTGTTGTTGTTGATATGGACAAACTGTTACGGTTGTATTTGTGTAAAGATAAATCTTAGCAAACCTGCAGAATTTTTGAAAGTCCAAATAACTTTATTGTCTACAATATTATATGTAGAGATCAAACGTATCTGAGTACATGAAACATTTTTTTTTCACGAAATTATTAAGAGAATTTTTATATTATTTGATATAATTCAAGATTTTCATTTTTTTTTCAATTGCAGATTGATTGTTTCATTATTTATTAAAAAAATTAATACAATATAAATTTGATTGAATCTAATTTTAATAAGTTTTCTTCAATTGCGTATCTTTTTTTAAGAAATTGAATATAATTGTTATTTATTTATTATAATCAGTTTTTTTAGCGAAGAATAATCGAAAAATTAACGTCATTATTCTACGAATATGAGAAAAAAAATTGAATTAATTCCTAACATTTCAAAAAATTTGTCTTTTTCACAAGTTTCACACGATTTAAAATTAAACTTCGTGTGTACTATCATGTTTTTATAAGTTAATGTTTCCACAATTTTTAAATGTTCAACTAGTTCTTATATTACTCAAGTAAATATATTTTTGAAATTAAAAATATCCTTAGATCAAATGGACTTCATACTTTTTTTCACTACTAGACTTCTGTTTTTATCTAAGTGCAGTCGAAGGTGTAAAAGCAGTTTTCTAAAAATAAGATTATTAAATTTCATATCACCATAGCCGAATAATAAGATGTATAGAAAAAGTTTCAGAATTTTCTATAAATTCTTTAAATTATTATTAGAAAAATTGTCTCTAATATAAGCAATTATTATTGTTTCAAATAAACAATAATTGCTTATGTTAGAGACATATATTATATTTTAAACATTAAGATAATTGATTTTCTAAAAGCTTAGCCGAAGTTTTAATTCCTGAAAAAATTGATTTTCTTAGTGAATAATTATTTCATAATAGTACTATAAATATACAATTATCAATAGAATCTTTCTATCTACTTAATTCTTCAATTCTTTTCTCTTGATATCTTAAGTATTGAAGAATAAAAGCATCTTAATTGAGTAAAAGCCGTTTATTGTCAGAACTGCTTTCTTAGAAGTGACTATTACAATTAAGTGCAATGATGTCTTCTTAAAATATCACAATTATATATTATCAATCAGTAATCCTTAAAATAATTGAATATGAAATTCAAATAACTATCAATCAATAGAGATGGAATTTGTTCATTATTCATAGCCGATATTCCATGGAAATCTCTCAACTGAACATCTCCAATATCATAAATAACTCTTCCTGTATTCATCTCGCATACATGAGTTATTCGCCACAAATAGCAGGCATCAATTTTCTTCTTGCACGCAATACGTCCAAAGAATAGACCATCAGTATCGTATTACACTGCATAATTCATATCGAAAAGATATACGGACTCCAACGTAATTAATGGACCTTCTAGTTATTTATGCCTCAGAATTCTTTTCAAACTCTCAAGTTCAATTAGAAAAAAAAACTCTTTCCATGTTTCTTCATCCCTTTTAAGTGAGAAAAATAAAACTGAAGTTTGTGCCACAGAGAAAACTCGAGAAAAATGAAAAGATCCATCTATCATCGAGTAGTGTGATGGATTTGAGCAGCGCAATGAAGAGGTCTCGAAATCCATATTTTATTGACGATGATCCCACTGCAAATATAAATAATGACGAAGAACTCACGGATGTCGTTCATCACGTCTAGTTTGCTGTCATTTTTTAGACCCTGTATGTACTACATAAAGCGAGGCTTTACGGATAAATCCTTTAAGTAAAGGAAAGTATTGTCATCAGTACTTCCTGCAGTTTCCTTTTCTCCTCGAGGTATCCTGACAGTTTAAGCCGTAGTAGATAGGTTTTACACTGAATTCTTCCCACTAATATAGTGTACTGGTAAATAACGTGTGCAGAATTTCATATCATAAGATATTTTCAGATCATACACTATAGATTTTTAACAGTAGTGTAGATTATTTATATACAAACAGTCGCATCATTTTTAAAAAGCTGACTATCCTACCCAAACATTATTGCGCTTAAGCTTTTAATGTATTTAATAAAAAAATATTCAATATATTAAAATTCAAACTAAATTCTTCCAAATATTACTACGATTTTTTTAGAAAATTTATGTACATTTCTCTTATTAATATGAAATACAAAGACAAGCACGTATTTTTAATATGGGAAGCTTTTAGCAAAGAAATCTTTTATTTTCTGTGCCATTGAATACAAAGCACTTAAAGCTTTTATTATTATTATTATTACTATTATTAATAATAAGAAGAAGAAAAAGAAGAAGAAGAAACATTCTAACATTCTTATTATTACTATATAGCATTAAAAGCTTACAATAATTATTTTTACCTTATTTAGATTAAAAAGAATACGTATCATTAATTATGCGATCAACTCCCCTCTTTTCTTCTACTTCTTCAGGGCGTGACTGTCCCATATGGGCTCCGGCCTTCCTCAAAATTACATTTCATACCATTCAAGACATCCGGATATTTCCTTCTTGGAATCTACCATCTTTTAATGATGTTTATTTTTATGGAAAATAAGTAAAAATTGGTGTTATTACATAAATGAATTTTAGAAACAATGTTAAAATACCAATATTATGTAAGGAAATGAAGCATTGCTCATTATAATGTATTAAAGGAACTATAACTCTTTCTTTTTACTCTAGTGTGATAAAATAAAGATAAAATTTTCGATACATATGCTTATCTTTTATACTTGTTCTTTGAAAAACTTTCCTTGTTACATATATTTTAATAAAGAAAAAAAAATATTTTGGTACGCTAGTTGATCCTCTTTCCTACAAATTTATATTCATTTTATTCTAATAAAATAGTCTTATAAGTCAGACAGAAACTCAAATTTCATTTGAAACCAAGAGAATTTTGTTTTCTTTTACATGTTTTTAAATTTTTTTCCCTTGCGAATTAGCAATTACTTTAATGCTCTTTCAGCTTAAACAGCTAAAAATAATAGACTAATACAATAAAAAAAATTTCAGTTTTATCTTTTTTTCTTATGCTTTTGGTATTTCATTCTAATTTTAGTTTAAATCTTGTTGTGCTTTTATGGAATTATTTCTAAATGAAAAAAGCAAATTTACATACAGTACATGTTTGTTTTTGGATAATATGTGAGTTTCGATTTAAACATGCTTTTAGAGAAGCAAGAGCTTAAAAGAAGAACATCTAGGTACTTTTAGTTTACTAAATTTAGTTGTGGTTTATTTTTGTAGCAATTTTTATTAATAATAATAAAAAATAATGTCTTATCAATCAAAACTTCCAACTGCAAAGTCTTTTCTTTGCAGTCTCAGTCATGTGAACAAAAAAACAACTTTACAAGCATCAAGTTATTACAGTAGTACTTCTTAATTTAAAGATATTAAATGTGTTACGGTAATCTTTTTTGCCTTACGTTAACGAAAAGAAAAATATTTGAACACTTTTTCAATAGAAAAATACTCCAATATTTATAACATATCTTGACTAACATACACAGAGTGATATAGCTTATTATATTAATCATTTCTTTTTGAACTAATATTTACTTTTGTAAATAGTATTCCATGATCCGTTTGTTATTATTAAATTCCAACTTGAATTTTAGTTAAAATGTCGGAATAGACTACCAACTGTTTCTAAATGTTATCGTTACGGTTTAATAAATCTATTTTTCTGCTATAACCACACAGAAATTTTGTTTGCATAATTTTGAATGAAAACTTTTCGTGATTAGCAACATCCTCCTTAACATTAAACAAAATCTTTTAAATGTATGGCATTTTCTTTCAAAAAAATATTCGATGTCAATAAAAATATTAATATCCTCTTAATGTTACTCTTAACTTTAAAAGTAGATAGAAATAAAAGGAAGATATGCAAGCAATTACCGAAAATATTTTATAGAACGTTTTTGTAATTCTTTTAAATTTCAAAAAATTCGTATTTATGGAAGGATGATAGATATTTAATTTCTTGGTTTTTTGAAAATTAGAAATTTGTGGCTTGATCTGTTTGTATTGGAATTGCTTTCTTACAAAACTATCTAATGTCGCATTTTTGTTTTTTTCATTTCATTGGTTTAAATGTTTAGTTGATGGTTTGCTTACATAAGTGTTATATGTACAATTATTTCTATAATTATTAATTATAGTTTAATTTATATGTTGATGATTCATGGGTTTTATAAAAAGAAGCTTGATGACATAAATAGTGAAAGATATGGTAAAAGAAATTAGTTAAAGGTAAATACTAATTATACACTTTCTTATAATTACTAACTTCTTTCACATGATTAGTTAAAGCTGTAAATAACCTTACTGCCTTTAACTAATTATGTGAAAGAAATTAGTTAAAGGTAATAAGGGTATGAAAGTAATACATTGCAATGAATTGTGTAAAGGGTTTGTAAGAAGCAATTTGTGTAATGTTATAAATAATGGCAGAAATGGAATAATTTGTAACTCTTTTTAAGTCATACATAACTATAAGTCTGCTAAAAATGATTTAATAAATAAAGAAGTTTTTGATAAACAAGCTTATAAGAAATGTAAAATAAAGATATTTTAGAGTAGAAATGTAAAAATTATTATAATAATGTTTGTCAAAATAACTTCAATGACAAAAAAGGATAAAAATGTATAAAATTTAGATTAAAATTATAATTTTAAAAATGTTAAATTAAACTATAACATACGTAATAAGAAGATGTGTAAAACGTATAAAATGATGAACAAACACCAGTTTAATATTAATTCCAAATTTATTTTCTACAAAACTTGTAACTGTGTTTACTTTTTCTAGTAAAGCTTTTACAACATACTATAGATTGTTTTGATAAGTCTGTTATTATTAAAAACAATCGTAAAATCATAAGTTATATAAAGATACAGATATTTACTCCATTTATAGTTATGATTTCGAAGATTTGTTTAATTCTTTTGACTTAGATGATTTAATTAATATTATCTTGGTTAATTTTAAAGAATAAACAAACAATAGTTTTATATCTTTTAAGAATTTCATTTTTAAATTGTATTTTTGATTAATTTTTAATTATTATTTTATTAATTATTTCTTTACTTTTAAATTCTATTATTTTTATTTCATACTGTTTATTTTATTTTACTTTTTTTATTTTATTTTTCAAGAAGTTTTTATTTTTCGCAATATTTGTAATTTACAAAATTTATTTAACTTTGACATTGTTTAGTTGGTACGATTCCATCTTTTACCTTTTCAATTCATACGTGAAGCGCGTAATTAGTCTACCATATTTTGTAAATTTCTTCATATGGTGATCTGATAATGAAAATTTTTTCCTATAATGATGTGTATTTTATATTATAAATATTTTTGGCTCTTTTATTAACATTATGGTTTGATATTTTGAATTTCTGTGGTTTTTATTGATTATTTTTTTTCTTAAATATCTATATAATGAATTTTTTTATTTCAATTTGAATATATCTTCGGTTTCATAACGGTATTTTTAATAATAATTTATAGATGGCATAGTTTGGCCAATAATGCTAGAGTAACTCTGCTTAACAGCCCAAAGCATGTTACTTCATTGCCTCCTTATTAAAAAAAAATTGTCGATAAAATATGGTTTACTGAAGTGAGAGGATTGGCTTGTCCCTCCCCCTACCTTACTGCAAAAGAAAGGTTAAGGGTAAGATGCGCCGGAAGGATAGGTCTTCCCTCTTCTTTCTCCCGCCAAACATCCCCTCAGGATTGGCACTCTTCTTCTTCGTGACTCACTCTTTCTGAGTCTTTCAGATTTGATTATTGACCCACGCCGAGATTTGCATAAATTCAAAGAATTAATTTATACGAGTTGAACTTTTGCTGCTGATGAAGTGCGAGCGTGTTATTCCTACAATCCTACATCGATTTTTCTACCAACTTCCTATTATTTTCATTTACTCTACGGTTAAGTTGGAACGTCCTTCCTCCATTATTTAACTCTGCCGACTTGTTTCTGACTAATTAAATAGTCAGTAAGTTCTAAATTCCATATAAAGGTACATAAGAGCAGGGCAAAATAATTTATTAACAATTACTGAATAATAGAACTCTCTCTCTCGAATCCCTCTTCACTCGTCAATACCAGAGTATACCCTAATATTAAAGTCTTAGCTTATCAAATCACTCGTTTTGATCCAAAAGCTTCTCGTTGACAGCCAAATTCTTAAGATTCCTTTCAATTCAAAATAATTACAATGCTTCAATCCAAATTAAAAATATGTATCAGCATGTCGTTATCCTCTATCCAATCTTATTTTCAATTCTGCTTCATTTATATGTCGCTATATCTAATTCAATTCACTGCACTTCTTATCATCATATAATTTACCTAATCTTGTTTCATTTTGGTTGGAAAGAAATAGTAATTTTATGAAATTCAAATTACTAAAAAAGTCTCCGAAGTTAGTGCAGAGAAAATTAAGAATAGTCCAACAGAACAAAGTGGATTTGTGGGGAAGTGTAAGTTGATTAAAACATCAAATGAAATGCAATACAAAACCACAACAAGAACTAATATCAGAGCAGGTGAATATAAATAAACTGTTTTTTCTTCTTATTTAGGAGAATTAATAAACTAGGAACTTAAACAGCTACAGTAATTATAGGGTTTTATGTATTGAAGAACTGGAATGCCTTAAGCCTTTATGTGTTGTATGTAGAGACGCATTAAGCAATGATTCAATTCCGCCTTCTTCGCTCATGCTGCATTTACATACCAAACACCCGAACACAAATATTAAGATTTTACGTTTTTCAACATCTGTAACTTCAGAGTTTTGTAAACATGAAAACATATTTTGAATCCACGAAAATTGATTCTGTCAAAGCTAACGATGTCTCCCACTGCATTAGCTATCATATTGTGAGATGAAGTAAAAACTACACTACTGGTGAAAATTCAATTTCACCGTGTATCAAAGATGCTGTCAGATACATGCTTGGAAAGGAAAGTGCTCATAAAATGAGTTTGGTACCTCTACATCCTTTCAGAGAAGAGTATTTTGAAACTGTTTCATTTTCGATTCCCGAAATGGAGAAATTGCCTGGAGTTCGCATCAGAAGAGGCTCTTCAATGGCGGAATGGTGAACCTGGAAATTTTGGGGGCTGGTCGCGGCGACGAATACAGTGAACTTCGTAAAAACACCATGTTGCGTTGAAAATCTTTTGCTAACATGGAACTTG
Organism: Nephila pilipes; assembly: GCA_019974015.1. Lineage (NCBI taxonomy): Eukaryota > Metazoa > Arthropoda > Arachnida > Araneae > Nephilidae > Nephila > Nephila pilipes. The sequence goes on along the minus strand of BMAW01019619.1, from coordinate 788,650 downwards.
TTGAACGGGCTTTTTCTTTTTGAATGCTTACGTAAAAAATAAATACAAAAGCAAATTAAATGAAGTTCCTGATATGAAATTGTGTTTATCCTCTTTTGAATCTTTTTTTTTAATTTTGTGATTCAGTGCAATTAAGTATCCCATTATTTTTTTTCTTCTTTGTGTTGATTAGTGTGCTTACTTCAAAAATAGAAAAGTATTCAATGAAAGAAAAATCATTGAATTTAATTCGACATACCTCCTTTTTGGAAAAGTTTTCATAATCTGTGATCGATGAAACAGATTGGAGGGATGTTGGAGGATTCTTGGTCGAGGGTACACGGAAAGAAACCGAATAAGCTGGGGATACCCGAACTGTAAAAAACTGAGAACCACTGATCTAAGCTATGGGTGTGATTAATTAAGGAATTAGTTAAAGTGTTATTATTAAATTGCTCCTGAATCTTTCTTTCAATTTAATTTGAGTGAAAATCGCTTTAGAAATTGCGCTTAGACTTGTGAAGAATTTTGAACCACTATTAAGAGACAAAAATGGCATCTAATACCTTACTATTCTATCTTCCATATCACACCACATGAGAACTGGGAAACCTAGTTCCATTTAACGTTGAACGATCTCGTTCTTTAGTGGAACCAAGAATCGAACTCGCTGATTCTACTAAACATTGCTGGTTGCAAACTTTGCTTATAAAACGACTAGATTACTATGAGCTTATAAAGCTTTAGAAAAAAGCAGTTAAAGATTGTACGAGAAAAGTTAAATTTACTTTTAGATAATAAAATAATTTTAACAAAACAGTTTTTAAAAAATTATTTTTCTAGATATCTAATGAATTTTTAAATTAAGTCAGCTGTTAGTGAAAAACATCTTTTAGTTTGTTCTAAATAAGGCCACCAACATGTTAGTGGAAAATAACCTTTCACATCAATCCACTCATTTTATCATATTTTGTTGTTCCGCCTATAAAACAAAATTTGTCATCTTCAGTTCATGTAATAAAGTACTTCAAATTACAGAATCAACATCGCATATGAATATTTTTTGATCAATTGTAAATGAAACTGCTACAACAATGAGCCTTCTGTGCAATAATACATGCCCTTTAAAAAGCCTCTATATCTATTATACCATTAAATAACTCGACTTGACCATATGTTGACTGCTTTAAATGATACCCCGGCCTTTATACCCCGATCTAAATATCTCTGCCTTCCAATCCCAACAAAATAATCAACTGCGCTGTTTGGATCGGAAACACAGGGACCTTTCACTTGACAAACTCAATAAGCCTTATTAATTTTCAATCCCATTTCGCAACCCTTTTGACCAATGCTCGCCAACACCGTTTATTCAGCGTTACGATCAAAGCCTTGTCACCGTCCTCTCCCATTATACCCTTGTCCACATACCTCGCTATTAGCCTCCCATTTAGGCGCGAACAATGGACCAATGCGTGGTTTGGACGTCCTGGACTCTCATTGTTGTGTCCACTTTGATTACTCTACCAACGTAGAGCGTTGTTAGAGGGGGAAGCAGCACACAGCATAGAATATTGGGCTCCAGTACACAACCGGGCACCGGATCGGTGTTGAGGGAAACTGGATGACTACAATGGAGGGACTGCTGCTAATCTGGGATCTAATATGGTCCTTCATTCTGCGCCAATTACTAGGGGGCGCATAGTTACCGCGAACAAATCTAGGGCTTTGATTCGACACCGGGATATTGGTCCAGCGCAGGGCTCTTCCGCTTAATGTCGGTTGTGAATTGGATCGGTAAACAGAATTACTGGGGATCATGCTCCAATTTCTGTACAGTACATTAGGAGAAGATGTAAAGGTGCTTTGGAGTAAAAGTCTATTCAGAGTTTCTGCAGCGATAAAGAGAGGGGCGTTGTAATAATTTGAGAAGAATTTAAAGTTGTATAAACACACTCTATGTAGAAAAATAAAGCCCACGTATTTAGATAACAAAATGGTTTCTGCATTAATATCGTGATCTGACTACATTGACACAATTTATTTTAGTATACTATTCCTTATTTATTTGATAATTTACTTTTTTTATATTTATTTATTAAATAGTGCAATTTATTATCAGCAAAATAAGTAGTATTGATCTTTCAACAATTTTCCAAATGTATAATTAAAATTTTTAATTCAAAAAACGCAGCGTAATTATCTTGAGTCAATAATTTTAGAAGCAAAATGTTCATTTATTAAATAAACTCAAATTTACATCACATGTTTGAACCAAAATAAAATGAATGATGCTTTTTAAAATTAAATGTCTAAATAATAATACTAAATCCGTTAAATTAAATATCATTAAATTAAATTATTGTGTCATTTTAATATTTGTTGAAATTGTGCATTACCATATGATGTAGAATTTCAAATAAACAATATTCTTAAAACATGAAATTTTAAAAGAAATATAAGGATTATTAGATAACTGATATTGTAATTTTGAACCATGATCAATTTATGAAGAGGATTTTGAGCTGTACCTTCACAATCTCAATCTCTACACCATGCCTTCTGTGGGTCAAGAAACTCAATATTACATTAGATCTTCGACAGTCGTTTTGGGATATCCTGCAATAACACAGAATTACTTGCAATTTTTAATCAATATAAATATTTAAAATACGTAATTTTGTAAATAACTGCATAATATTAATGACTAATTGCGGTTCTTTATTTATATTGTTGCTTCCAAATTGAAAATTAAAATTTCAAATTTTTTAAAAAATAATACTCGCGAGTTGCTTTGATACAATAAGAAACATGGCAACAACATCCTTGATAGAATTTAATAACAAAATATTTATAGATTAAAATGTTTGCTTGATTAATAATTGTTAGATCAAACTGTTTAATTTTAAATAATACAAAGAGAATTATTCCCTAAGCAATAAATGAGTGCAACCTCACAAAATCTGTAGAGCTTTCAAATATTTATATAAATGAGCTCATAACTTTATTTGTTTATAAAAAAGAATTTTCTTATATTTTAATTATATATGTTTAACTTATATATACTTAAGTATATATATGTTTAAGTATACATATGTTAAGAATATATATATATGTCAATTGCCTAACAACACATGCAATTTTTTTCATTATCCATAATAAATTATCGTGAAAAGGAAACTATTAATCTTTGCATAAATTTCGAAACAAAATTTTTTATAATCTTAATTTCAGTTTTACCGATATTTTTAAATATTTAATTAGATTTTAAAAACCTTTTATCAATATTAAAAGGCTAACCAGTAGTTTCATGCCAAAATAATTTACAAGTAAATTTACAAAACAATTGTTCTTATGAGAAAAAATAGCAACTATTATGAGTTATTATTTTAATTTAATTTTTTTTTAATATTTTAATTTTGTGTATTGCATATCTTATTAAAAAAAACTCTTTGTTCTACATAACAGTACTTTTTTAAATGAAATAATTTTCTGGTATGTGATACAAAATGTTTACAAATCTACAGGTTGATACATCCTTAGTTTTGGTATAAATTTATTAACTGTTTTTCTTATTGCATTACTTTTAAAATTAAATGATTTTTCTATTTTTTTCATTTTAACCTACCAAATTACAAAGCATACTTCATTTTAAGATTATAAAGAAAATTTATGATGATAAAATATAAGCTTCATCTTTCTGCCTCTGTAAAAGTAAATGGTGGCTTTTTTTTTTTTTTTTTTTTATCTAAATCCTTTTTAGTTTATTATTAGGAAATATAAATCCTTTACATTAGCCTTAAATCTGGAATAAAAAATTAATCAAACAATAACAAAGTTACTCTGGCTTCTTTTCATTTACATTAAAAAATCAGTTTTCTAGATGTTTTATGTGAAACTATTTTTGATGATCGAAAACAATAGATATGAAATATCATCAAACGTAGCCTCTTTCAACCTTCAATTACAAAACACTTTAATCTTAGAATACAAAACATATTAGATTAACTTTCTTGCTTTTTTTTTATATTATCTTAAACTTCATTACTATTCATTCATCAGTGTATTTCTATTGAATAAGTTACATTCCAAAATAATTCCGTAAATGAAAATAGAAATCCATTAACCACGTTTAATCATTAAACATCCTAAGTGTTTAATCAGATATAACTAATATTTCGAAGTAAAAAAAGTTATTTCATCTCTTGATTAAGCTGATCCGCACATATACTTGAGTATGTCGATTAACCCTGCACTAAATCACTGTTAAAAATAAATCACAAATTATGTTAACTTTTTTAATACATAATGACAATATGGTTGCAATTATTAATATATAATATGCGCCTTATTTTATACCAGTACAGGAAAAAAAATCATTTTAAGCCATTCGTTGTTCAGAGAATATTGGATTATATAAATCATTTTAATCATAAGCTATTTAAAAAGTATTTGGTCACATGAACCACATTTACCCCGAAAAAATTGCATTAACTATTAAACTGTTCTGTTAATCTACATCAAAATGCCATTGCCGATCCAATTCCATTATAATGCTATATTTGAAGATAGGTAAAAGTATAAATCATAATTCACTTCTAATTATGGTTCTCTCACTCTTCATCATTAATTACATGTATCACAAAATAAAATATATTAGATCAATTGATTAAGCTTGTTCCATTCATCAATACCAAGTGTTACCATTGAACAAATTTCCTTCTACCACTATTCGATGATCGGATATCATGAATCATCTTCACATGCGAACCATTCTAACAAGCCAATTGAAGCTCAATTATACACACACGTTTAACTCTTTTATCTCGCGAAAAAAATGTTTGGAGCATGGATAGATAATGCCGATCCATTCATTCATATTAAAGAGTTCATCGAACGAATTTCACTCTAATGTGACGCAATGATCAGAAAACGCCGAGTTTTCAACAAAGAGCTGCATCTCAGACCTATAAAGAGCGGAAGGGCTCTTCCACCTCCGCCCCGTGGGGCTGGCATTGAATTTCAATCGCATTGTGAGCATCAAGGGAGGGAGGAAAGGACTTCAGGGGAGGAAGGGAGTTAGAGAAGGTCGGTTTGCGGTAATTAGAACCTGAGGCGCTGGACAACGCGACTGCCTTCAAAGCTGTATTGTGTAAATGAGTCGGATTTCAGCAGCATTTCATTCCGTTTGCTTCGGGCGAGCAATTTCGATTCTCGTATCCGCGTAAACAACTTTTCCGCATCGACTTTAAATTTCGAGACAAAGTAATGGACGCTCGAGTGCATCAAATGCGCCAGGGTGATATTGAATTATGGAAAGAGGCGGTGTGCGCCACGGCTTTCCATCGGTATTTTTGTGCAAAGCGCGCTTGCATATAATTAAAATCCAGATGCTCCTGGAGATTCAGAAGAGAAAAGAGCGCAATTATTTAGTTTGGGCGTTGATACGAGCCAACCAGGGAACGGACGAATTAAAATATTCGACTAGGAGGTTAGTCACTCAAATTTCCTTAATCAGATCGCTCTGGTGGAAAACCCTCGTATTTTGGTAAAGTGGCGGATTTAGCTGTTACGTTTTAATTCGGGCGAAAAGTACAGTTGTGGTAAAATACAGTGAGAAACGAATTAAAAGTGATATTTAATTTAATTTCGCTTTTATATCTACATACAAGTTCTCTAAAATTGATATATCAGATATTTTTAATAAATGTTACTGGTCAGCCGGAGGTCCATTTTTCTTCCGTTGATAAAAAAAAAAAAAAAAAAACTGCATCAATTTCTTCTGATTAACTGTTCTCAAATCAAAGTTTTTATCTTTTTTCTGAGAAAAAATATTTTTTAGGTATATTATATTGTGCTAAAAAAAACTGTACATACGTACCTCCAGAGGGCTAGAGGTTATCTAATGTCTCTCTCATGAAAGCAACAGAGGGTTTACACCCTAATACGAACAGAGTTTTGATTTTAAAAATCAATTTAAATTTTTTAAAAATTGGACACAGTTCATAGTGTTTTTGTTAAACTTTTTAATGACTTTGTTTTGCAGTATTCTGATTTATTCATATTTACAGTGATGGTTCGAAGTCAACGAATAATGTGGGTGCTTCTTTTTTTAAATGATAATTTACTTCATGATTTTAAACTTTATCATTCGTGATCTGCTCTTACAGCGAATAAATCTGTTATTCATAAAGCATTATAAAGTGTTTTTAGTTCACCCTGTGAGAATTTTATTGTTTTAACGAACTCCATGATTGTATTAGAATCTCTGCCCAATCTGAACAATTCTTTACATCTATTGACCCTTAACACGCTTAAACAAATTCATAAACATAATTCGAACAACATTCAGGTGATTTTTTATTGGATTCCTTTTTGCGTGAGTATCAAGGGCATTTAGGCAATAGATAATGCAGCTAAATCTGCAACAGGTGCAATCCCTCCCATCCTTCCATATTGCGATTTATTAAAATGAATTAAAACTGCTGTTTATGACCGCTGGCAAGACCAACGGAATCTAAAAAGAAATAACAAACCGTGAATCATATGAAACCCTCCATTTCTCATTGCAATCATTATCATTGCGACAGCGGACGTTATCTGAACACATTTAAGTGTTGGTCACACCAGACATGCACTCAAACATCTTTTTCTGGAAGAAGATCCCCCCCCTATATATAACCACTGTGTTTGTCCTCTTACTGTGAAACACGTTTTAGTTGAATAATTTGCATTTAACTTTGTTCGTTTCAAACATTTTTTATTTTACACATACCCTTTAAATGACGTGGAGATAGAAATTTCCCAAACAAATATTTTTTAAAATTTTTACATGACATTGACTTTACCCCACACATAAAACTTTTCAAACTTTGACTTTTTTCCTGTAAATTATCTGTTGTTTTACTTTCAATCTTTTTACTTCATTTAATTGAAACATCCTACCTTGCGTTTCGCACAATATGTCGCTAGAGGACTCAACACCATAAATTCAAACTAACCTACCAATCTGAGGAACTGTACTAGTTCTCTCATGCCGTAGAATTACATGATTGTACAAAATCATTCCTGAAATCCTATCAAATTTTTATGCCTAAAATCTCTTCATTACATTGTTTAGTTCATATACTCTATCCTTTAAATTTGTGAAATTTATATTAACAGCTAGTTCTCGACATTAATATTTCTGAGTAAAAAAAATAACAAAGCTGTCTTGCACACATTTTTCATTGAAATGCAAAATACATGTTTCACCTTTGTACTTCAAACAGCTTTATGTCAAAAAAGTCGTGAAAGTTTAATATCCTATTTCAAAACTATCTATCGCATTAACTAATTCCGCATCTGTAACATCTCCATTACATAATATTGGAAGAGAGAGAGAGAAGGCATGTGATAAGAACTTCAAAAAACTATTAATACAAGAAAATATATTGTAAGCAGACAGCCAATTAAAGAAAAGTAGTAATTATACACGTAAAACATATTTTTAGATACATTCGATAAAGTTATGAATAATTTTTCCTGTCTCAATGAGTGATTTGCTTAACTTTTTTTTCACCTATTTCTGCCAAACTAGGGGTTTTGCTTGACTCGAACACTATTCTTAAAATTTACATCACTGAGCCTGATCAGATTTACTGTGCACCTTCCCTGCTATATGACGATCTATGGAAGCGAGAGATCACAGCCAGATACTCATATGTTACGACTCCGTTCCTCGACCAACCAAGCTACTACTGTGCGACCTCTGCTTCTCCCCAAAATATTCTAATGTATTCGCATGATTCTACTCGTTAATTCAACACATCTAGATGAATTTAATTATGGTTGTGTATACATGCGGGTTGCTTCAGTAGTGCAGTTTAATCATACGTGCAAAAATATCTTACATTTTCGAGATTGTTCCATATTTATCATATTTTGAAATTTCTCTCTTTTATTCCAGCATATATTGAATTTCTGTGATTTATTCCTAGTACAGTAATACCTTCCAAAAAGGGACCCTCACATGGCCAAATATTTTGTCCCTTAAATAAAAGTGTCTCTTAATAAAGTAATTACATATACTATTCAATTCTCTTAATAATACATAAACTTTTTGGGACCAAAAGAATTGTCATTTAAACGGAGGTGTCCCTTATTAAGAAGTATCCCTTATAAGAGATTCTACTGTATTTAAAAAAAATATTCTTTCAGATTTGCTTCAGAATCATACGATATAATTCATTAAAGTTGTCTTAAGTCTCAAATAATATATTTCTACTTTAAAATTAAAGTTTCATCAAATATGTTTTATCAAATTAAGAAATTATTGAAAACTGAAGTTATTTGATTTTTTTCTTACATACTGTTCATTTATATATATATATATATTAAAATTGTCCCAGGTCTCACATATTATAAAGCTAAATAATGCCTTCCATTTCAAACTCTTTACTTAAAATTAAACTGCCATAAGCATTTTCCTACAGCACTGAACTCAAGAAAAGCATCCCAGACGCATAAAAAACACAAGAGAATTCATTCAAAAAAAGGTGTATCTCATTATATTTATTTCTCCTTTTTACTAAACTCTACATCACCTTGTACAAAATGTCACGTAAAGTAATTCAATCACGAGGCTTACATTTATGAGAATCACAGTTTCCAAATTGAATTTGAAGTAATTTTCTCTCTAAGAGAGAAGGAAGACGGCTGCACTAAATGTAGACTTCTCCCTTGAAGACCTCTCTCCTCTGGCACCCGAGTATTCTTTGAAGTATAAAAGGTCGACTTCATTACTCTGAATTATGTGCATTCGAGTGCGGGCGTGTAAAAGTCGTGGCTTCGCTAGAAATTCTCTGAACTTTTAACGCTTTTGCAGATTTTAACTCCTTTGGGCTTTCACGAATATTCGCAGATGTAGCTTGTTAGATAATAAGATTTTTAGAAGGGGCTATGTTTCCTTCCCCATCTCTAAGGTGAATTCAAGTCAGAATTTGACTTGATGGAGTTGTGAATTCCCGTTTAATTTACGCGTGCGTGAGTTTTAAAGTTCGACTTGTGTAAGTTGGAAGCAGTACTTTCGAGCCAAAAAATGGAAGTATACTTCTTTATTTTTATTAAAGCAAGACGTTCATCATTTTAATGTATTTTCTCTCGCTGGAAAATAGGATAAATTTAATTTTCTTTAATAGAATGCTTATAATGCAAGAGCTAAATTCTCTATCGCTATCTGAAATAAAAGTGTGAGTAAATTTTTACAGACGAATTTAATTATTTGAGCTAAATAGCATTTCTTTGAAAAATTAAAGAATCATAAATTTATTTATTCTGTTGTATTTTACCAAAATTCGTGTCAACAAAATTTTAATATATACCCACATATAATTCAAGTTATCCTGTTTAAAGCTCCTTTTCTGAATTAATCAGTTAATTTATCAAAAATTAAGGGGGAAACCTGATAATTTTCAGATGTGTGAAAATTTAACAGCCCATTTATTTTAATGTCAACTATAGCCGATATTTATCATAACTAAGGTAACAGTTCACCTTCAAAACACAATTTTTTTCTTATATATGCATAAAACGCCCTTCTATTAGTTTTAATAAACATTAATCAATTTTTTTTCTTGTGTTTTCCTAATTTTGAAGCCTCGTAAGGTCATAAAGTGTGAATTCTCAGGCAAAATTTAGAATAATTCAAAAAATTTTCTTCGCAGGTGTACTGTTACCTTAATTGCATAGCAGAAGATGACGCAAATCAACTCATAGATACTGAGCCTTGCTCTAACCAAAGATGGTCTTGCAAAACTCTGATGGTAACTACACGTTAAATTCAAATGGGCCTTAAGGCTCTCAAATAATGTGGGATGGAAATGAGGAGAATGAGGCACTAATTAAGATATTAACCTCCTCATTTGAAGGTGGGTTCAGGATTATGAAGTCCGTCGCCAACAGCCCTCCAGTTGCTTTAAATCAACATTAAACCAAACCAATAAACCATTTATTTTATGTAGACGGGATGTATATGCAAAAATTATTTTGCCAGAAGTATATAATAATCGTTATGATATTCACGAGGATAGTTCAATATGTCCTTAGAAATTCCAAGAGATTGCGCTCGTAGCAACGAAAATTGTTTATTTTTAGAAAGCCTCATGACTCACTAGACAGTTGTCTGAGTCTCAGTTACTCGTATTCGTAATCGTGATGCCTTCCGCGCTTCAAAAATTATTCGTTATAACGTTTACGGCCGATGAGACCATCTTCGCTTTTTTTTTTTTTGGAAAAGATTAACCGGAAACAAACTGGTGCTTTGATTTTTGCTTGTTTTTCGGTGCATAACGATTAATCCAGACCTCACCGAAAGTGATAACTCGACGCGGTAAAAATCACATTTTTATGTGTCAGCAAATGACAACCAAATCAAAACTAATTAATGAGCCAATGTCAAATTGGTTTTGGCTCTGTTTAATAGATGGCAGCACCCAATGGTAACAGCAATTTAACTTAGTATTACATGTATACACATACAGGTACTTTTTGAACCACCCTCGTTATTACACTCTAGCAGTATATATTAGATACTTCTTTTTAAAGTGGAAATAATTTTATACTCAATATTATTATATATGTTCGGTACAAGCTCTTTAAAAATGTCCACTTAAATCGAAGTATGTATGACTTACATTTTAATTAAACATCAAAATATTATAAAAAAAAGTGATAAGAAATATATAATTTAATCATAAAAATGGCTCTTAACTTCCATTTGCTGCAGTTTCATTTTCTAATAAATGGTATTTGAATAATCTTCTTTTTAATCCCCTATATCATTTGTCACATTTGAACGTGTCTCCAAGGGATAGTTATTAAATGTGTCCCCTGTTGTTTGTTGCAAAATAATGGCGTTGCTAAATTATAATTCTAGTGTTTTCTAAATGTTTACTCTCAAATATTGAACAAATTAGTTCGTTAAATCCCTGGATTTGTAACTTGATTCTCATTTTTCATAATTCCGAAGCCTAATTAGAGCTCGTTCTAAACTCTTTAAAGTCTTACTATTTAAAAGTTACGAGTATATAATCATAAGAATGAATGAATTTCTCCTAAACTGGCAACAAATAGAAGCGTAATTTTTGACTGATGAAGTTGATTAAAATATTAATGTAATTTTGATTAGAGAGAGCATTTCCAAAACTGATCCGAATTCAGCAAATGTGGAAAATTAATTGAAAATAAAGCTATAGAAGCTACCTATTCAGATAAATAATATATTTCTTCTTGAAAAATAGTAAAAATCAGTGCATCAAATCAAGGAGGGTTTGCAAGTTTTTGAAGGAAGCAATTGACATCAGTCTTAGTCATTACCCTGATTAAATGTAGTAATCTACAAAAATAGTATCGCAATAGGGAATTCAAGAGTATTCATATCTCATTGAGGTAACATTAAAACATAAAGTTGTTAATATTAGTTAATTTTTTTTAAAAATTGAAATACTTCAGGTATATTCTAGGTTACAATCCTATACATATATAAAATTGTTTAGAATTTCTCAAAGAAGACATAAAAAACGCATTGACAGAAAGCCAAGTCCTTATTAATTAATTAATACTTCATTACTCATAACATTAAGTTAAGCTCGGCTTCACAGAGAGGTGTATTCATTTTGTGAAATAAATTATCGAAAATCTTTTACAAGAAAATTACATTCTCGAGATGTATTTAAAATAATTACATTTTTCCAATATGTTTTTCTCAATTAAGGTTAATTACATTAACAATCAAAAATTTGTATGAAGTTTTTTATTTATTTTATTATTTGAATTTAAGTACTACTCACTGCTTCAAGATGTTTAAAAAGACAAGTACTGTTGAAGATGATAGGCCAAGCTTCTTCTTTATTTTTAGACAAGCTGATAGCAACAAATTTGCAACAACATATTACTATTTTTTCAAATGAGAAAAAAAAAATACATCGCTTTTCCTCCCAAAATCTGGAGGTCAGCACAAATGACAATCATTTTCAGCAATAATACCAGTATAAGGAGTTCAAACTACCTGAAACTAAAAAAAATCCACACATTTAAATATATGAAGCTTCATTGAAAAGAAATGTCTGCATGCCTTTATATAATTCATTTATTTTCTTTGTCATGAGATGTCATTGGTGTATGGAGAATTGTACATGAGGGAAATATGCATGCAGTGTTGGGAATCAAAAGACGAATTTACTCTTTCGAACCAGTTCATCTAAAAGAGCGAAAATGCTTGAGTCAACGGTACTTAAGAAACCTGTTTTTCACTGTTCTGAACTATTCAGAATCGTTTCCTCTTATCTGATTCTCCCCTTGTATAGCCTACCATAACACCAAGTTATGGAAAGCTATACACCGGAGCAGAAGTTCGAAGGCTTCGCCGGAACATTTACCCGACTCGGAAACCACTTTCATATTCAGAGTAAATAAATGTCGTTCTCCACCACAGCTAATCTACTGAATTTTGTTGTCAAAGAACAGAGCTAGTGACAGACAGGAGGAGCACGCACAGTTCTTCTCATTTAGAGCGACAAACGAGCTTCCAAATATGAGCGACAGACGGAAAAAATCTTTAAAAGCGCTTAGCGAACTAAATCGAACAATGAGAACGGAGCGAGGGGAAAAGATTCCAAAAAAGGTCGGACTCAAAATGAGAACGAATCCAGGTTCAAATAAAAAAAGAACGAATGTAGGGGAAATGGAGCCAGATCTTTTGGTTGGCATGTCTTCAAACTAGATACGAATCACTAAATAAATGGTAAGTGATAAGAGTAAACCATTTTGAAATAGAAGGATTCAATTCAACAGGCAGATTTTTAATTATTTTGTTTCTATTGATATTCATTTTGTAATCAATTTCTACAACCAAATGAAATCTAAATTCAATTTTACTTTTAGTTTAACTGTATTTTATTTTCAAACTAATTTATAAAGTTATTTTTAATTTTGTGAATAAATTCTAAAATTCTTGTATTTTTAGGTTTTAATTCGACAGCGCATAAAACATATATGTAATGTACATAATGAAACATAAAAATTTTGTTTATATCTTCTTATTTCTCCAAAAAAAAAATATTTTTGATTGCCAGTATATAACAAATCAATAACTCCCGAGTCTAACATTGAAAACAACATTTTTTTTGAAAATTTTTTTTTTATTCATCAACATAACACCTTTTGTTAATCACCTTTTAGGGTGATACAATCGTTCCAACGCTTTTCCAAATCTTTTTTTTTTTTTTTTTTTCCATTTTTTTTTTTTTTTTTTTTTTTTTTTTTTTTTTTCCGCAAGAAATCTTTTTTGTTGCGAGTAAATAGCGATAAACAGCTTTCTGAATCATCGACTCGTTGCTGTTTTTGTTCCATCGAAAGCAATCGCGGCACCCACTTGGAAAAAACTTTTTTCACTTCACTTCAAAAAACCTTTTTCCTGGTCCGATCGACTTAAAATTTTGACACGTTTCAAGCAAAGGTTAGTACTCTAGAAAGACCTGGTTACTGGTTTACTACGAGCGCCATCTCTGGGTTAGTCTCGGGAGTTATTGATCGATGTGTTATATTTATGGCTTGTATGTAAGACTAATTACGCGTTAGACTGCAGGTTTATATATACTGACTCAATATTTCGCATCGCCTCCAATTTGAATTTGATCATGCGTAAGAATGATTTACGAAGAATTTTTTATAAAAATTTTCTTATTATTTTGATTTTTATTATTGTGTATTAGAAATGCAAATAAAAGTGAAATATGAATTCAAATGTTTAATGTGTTTCATGCCACCTTTATTAATATGTTTTTTTTTTTTTACTAAAAACATAAAAAATAATTAAACAAGTTAACGTACATAGTTTTTAATGTTTGGAGATACTGAAAACTAAAATCAAGTATATTTATATGTTATTTTGTGTGTTTAAACAAGAGTATAATATCCTACGCATTGTACAATAAAACCTTAGAAGCGAACTTTTTAATTAATTTTTTTCATAAAAATATTGCATGCATTTACTTAAAATTAACAATACACTTTTTTTAAATAAAAATAATTTCAAATTACATTTTACTTCAATTTAGGTTTATTTATTCTGAATACGTAAATGTATAAAAAATACTAGTATGAGAAAATACCAAATATACTTTATTTTTGCTACCTGCTTATAAAATTAGAAAATGGTATTCTATTAAGAATTGATTTAATACAAAACACAATTTTTTTTCTAAAATTCCACCGATTCGGTTTTTCCTTAAATATGTAATCATATATAATCATAATGTTAAATTCATTTTAATACCTTTGAGGTTTCTAAAGAACAAACGAAAAAGGTTAAGAGCAGTTCTTTAGAAAGGAAAAAGAACAGATATGAACAATTTTATTCCCATCCCTACCTTCATAGAGAAAAAGTTTATTCGGAAGGTATTGAGTTTCAGACAGCTAAGGCTTGTAAGCCTATCCAAAATTAAAGAATTCTTTCTTTTAAATGAAAGTGAACTTTAAGTGTCATCACTTTCATTCTTACAAAGAAGCAAAAGCTATCATTAAAGCATAATATCGACAACCACCACCGAAACTCTTTTCCCATGGTTTTGCCGGACTGATCACTTGTCAGTTCAAATACGAGGAAAATGATGAAGACTATGTCAAAAAGTGAATAATGCTTGACATAGAGAATACTTAGTTTTCAAATAAACCAAGACATGTGAGAATCGAGTAACAAATAAAAAAGTAGTCATTACTTTTCATCAGGCCTAGAATATTTTAAATATTATATAAGTTCCAATATCAACCATTTAAATAAGTATTAGAAATTTTGAAAATAACTTAAAGAATTTCCTACATAACAATAACTTACCTCTTTTATATTTTACTATCTGAAATATATTTAAATAATAAATGCTTTAAAAAATTATTTTTTCTTTACTTATAAATTTAATGTGATTTTTTTCAACCAACTATGTGATTTTTTTCACTTTAAAGCAGAAAATTTATATTCGAAATTTTAAAAGTTTACTTTCGCCTTAAAATGTTTCTAAATAATATTATCCAACTAGAAAACCTTTTGTCAACTGAGTACCACCAAAAAGCATAAAAAACATATCTAAGTAGAAAAATATTGGAAATAAATACCTTGTTTTTTTCCGTTACAAAATTAAATTGAAAAAAATTGAAAAGTATTTCTCCCGAAGCGACATATTAAACAACAATGCGTTATTTTAAACAGAATAATAAAAAGTCATAAAGGCGAAATTTTCTTTCAAACAGAAATAGGTTTTTGAATAAAAATCGTCGTTGATAAATGAAATTAATCAAGAATATTCATCCGAAAAGGAGAAAAAAACTAGAAAGGAAAGAAAAAAAAGAAAAATATTCTTTGAAAGAAACAACCGCTATGTTCTTCTGTCTAGCGTTGAGACCGACACATATCCTGAGGCCAATTCCAAATTTTTTTTAAAAAAAATTGTTGGAGAAATCCCTGCATCCTAGACTTTTAAACGCAATAGAAAAATTATAATATTGTAGAAAAGTGGTGTGAGGTAAAATTTAGTTTCTTTTTATTTTAGCCAGTGTATTATCATCTACGAAAAAGTATTTAAATATTTGATTATTTATTTCAATAAGAAAACAGTAAAGAAGGTTAAATAATGTTCTCCTGGCTTTAAGTTGGATTTTTATTAAATTTTAATGTTTAAAAAATTCTTTAGTTTCTTTTTCTCTGCTTATCTTATTTTTAAGAATGCTAATTAACTACCCATAGTAAAAAAGCGCGAGTATTTTTATTATTTAAAATAGTAAAAAGAAAATATTTTTTCAAGATTCGTATCATATTAATCTTATTTTAAATTAGGTGTTTGCTGAAAAATTTATTTCATTTTCTTTTCGATACCATTAGAGTAAAATTTTTATCATTATAGTATTCTTCATTTTTATCAAAAATATAATTACACATAAGAAACAGTAGAAAAAAATATTTATATTCAACTGAATAATTTTGCAAATAATTAATTTTAAATAGATCTTTAAATAATTTTTCAACACATTTTTTATGGATACTTCATAAGTTGTTTATCAACTATAAATTTGTCAAGTAGCTAATAATATGAAAAAATGAATATATAATACAAAGCAAATATTGCCAAAATTGTATTGCTTTTCTCTTCGATTATAATCCTCACTATCTGTATATAACATTAGAAAAATCAATTATATATTTGAAGAAATGTATTAAAATAAATGTTTCAAGTATAAGACTTCACAAAAAATTTATATCAATAATACTCAGTCTCGTGTTGTTTATTTATTTTTTTTATTATTAAATATTTCATGTATATCGCAAACAATGCATAAATCACGCTTGAAACCTAAATAAAAAAAATGTCTTATTTATGCATTACAAAGATTGTTCAATTAATGCAATCAATATATATTTACGTAAACTTAATATAGATAATTGACATACTCCATCATTCCACGTCCCGACGCAAAATTAAACACCAAAAACGCATAGTAGAAGAAGGAAGGTACATAGAAAATAATAATAAAAGGATTTGTTGAAAAGAGAAAAAGAGGGACAAACCGCCAAAAGATGCTGAGCTCTTGAACAAAGGTCTTGAAGAAGCAAATGTCATTAGATTTGCGAGATGTTGGAAGCAATAAAGAGACGCGCTTCTCTTTGTTGTCTCCTTTTCATCTGGGACAATTCTCTGCTTCTCTCTCCTCTTCCTCGTCTTCTCCTTTTCTCCTTCTACTCTATGTTATTATCTTTGTTTATTTGCCCGAGAACGACGAGTGTTTAAAAGAGAAAAAAAGAGAGAGTCACTCTTTCGAACTCATCTATGTCTTCTGTTTGATTCTGTTGGAGAAAAGAAAGAGGGGCTGGAGAATTAAGAACCTAATCTATACTTTGTATTTGAAGAATGAACAATTTCTAAATGGCTTAACATGTTATTTTTGCGGCAAATACAAAAAGAAATCCGCTCTTTTTAAGGTTGATCTTGTTTACGTTAGTAGTTCCGGAAGGTTATCTGGTGAAAAAATAAATCTTTAAGTAGCATTACTCCAAATGTCTGGAATAGCATTGAAATGATAGAAATTATTGTCGATGCAACAGCCCTTTTTGAATTAATTCATTTAATATTAAGAGGATTTTGATTTCTTTGATTTTTTACTTACTTTGAATCAGCTAATCTAACAGGAAAAATGTGCATTAAAAATAAATATCGATTCATGGTTAGATCCGAAATTTCAAATTGCCGATCAATAAAAGTATTTAAAAAGTCTGGCAGTAGTAATTAATTTTGTTAAAAATTTATTTTTATGAACTAAAATATTTTTTCCCTTTACCTAAGCAAGAGTCTTTAAATTGCCTAGCATATATCAGGTTTTCCGTAATACATTTTGATAAATTTCTGCTAAAAATATTTTTCTTAATTATTACAGGTTAATGATGTAATTTACTCAGAGCTTCAAACCTATAAAGTATATACACAGTAGTTCCTCACAATAAGGGACACTCCAAGGACCAGACATTTTTTCTCTTACATAGAGGTGTCCCTAATAATAAGTAAATACAAAACCTCTTGAGACGCAATGTCTATTCTATTCGACATTTTTATTTTACATGCAGAGAAAGAATTTACAGTTTTATATCCTAATATCAGGCACTCCGTTATATCTGACAGTCCAGTACCTGTCATCTATTTAGCAAAACTTGAAATTATTTGGCAGGATCGTCATTCCACAAGCATTTAAAAATGACTGACAAGAAGAAAGCAACAATTGGAGGTATGTCAGCAGTTTGAATTTAGTTTTATTATACTTTTATGTACTTTTTAATTAAAAATAGCTAATGTACAATTTTTGATGAGTGAATAATGAAATTATGTTGTATATTTAATCAGTAACATGAGTTTTTACTAGATTGAGACTCAATATCCATTATAATATATTATCCAAAAATTGTGTATTTTTTTAATTTAACAAAAACGGTCTTATGTACTGTTTTGTGTTATTTTTCAGATGATTTATCTCAAATAAGGTGGGAGGGGACTGCTCAAAGAATATGGTCTTGGGTCTGAAGAGAATGTACCATTTTCAAAGGGATAGTGACCAGATATTTTGTCCACTAAATAGAGGTACCCCTAATTAGAGGTAAATACATATACCAATTTCAAAAATACAGGGACCAGAAAAAATGTCCTTTACATAGAGGTGTCCCTTAAAACAGGTGTTACTGAAGTTACATTATACAGCAGTACCTCTTAATAAGGAACACCCACCGGACCAGACATTCTGTCCCTCAAATAGAGGTAAATATATATACTATACAAAAGGACCGGGACAAGAGAAATGTGCCTTAAATGGAGATGTCCCTTATTCGGAAGTATCCCTTATAGGAAGTGCTACCGTATTTCTCTGGGAGAAATAGTTTCTCTTTTTTAATAGTTTTTAACTTAATTAAGTTATGATTATTATATTTCGGCAATGTCTTAAAGTAAACATTTTACTCCAAAAACTAAAAAGCAAAATTTTCAATCCTTTTTAACATTAACCAATCCTTCTGTAACTGCACATATATTTTAATCATTCCTTTGACAAGAACTTTCATTTTAACAAGACAATGCATCACCCATTAACGAAACAGCCCTAATACTTTATTGACCTACCTTATCTCGCGCTCCAGGTTATTTGTCAAAATTCTATTTGCTATTATCCGCTGAGCAAATACCGCGCGTTTCCTATCCTTTAATGAAATCTAGCATAAATCCTAATCCCATAGAAAGTATCTCTCCCTCTTCAACTCTTCCGCTTGTCTACGGAACACGTTCAAGAAAAGTTCATTAAATCTAGCAAATGAAATTAAACGTCGGAGGGCGAAAAAAGAAAGCGCTAATTCTTGCGTCGTCGAGAGAGATCCAGCTTAATAACAAACTCGAGGGCATATTTCTGTCTTTCGCCCATCCTTAATGAGGTATCAATTATCATTAGCGGCAAATCCTGTTTGCCGAGGAAAACATTTATCAACAGTCACTGATGAAGATCAACGGAGAGGCTCTAACTCTTCTTTGGATAGCTCTTTTCAATGGGGTTGGTACACTTTATGCTAATTGTTCAGCTGAGTAGGAAATGAAGGTTTTCGGTAATGAAAAATTTAATTTCAGCCCAGTACAGATGAAATATTCGAAGTTTTAAGAATGATCTTATTATAATTTAATAGGATTAATAAAGCTTGTTTCGTGATAAATGCATTCGTAATTATATTAAGAAACGAGACTGATACATCATTGTCTGTAATATGGAATGAGCATTTTAAATTAAAAATATGCGCTACTAAGTAAATATATGTTAATATCAAATCGTCATTATATTATTATTAAAATATGTGTAGAATAATTCAATGAAAGAGACGTTTAAAAAAGCCAAATATTCATGTATGCATTTTTAAATAATTAAAATAGCTTTTTACTCAATGGTACAGTAATGAATTCTTGCACATTGTTTTACTTTTTTAATTATTGAGATAACTTGTTTTTGATTAAAGTACTGTGGTTTAATTACTCATATATATATATATATATATATATATATATATATATATATATATAT
>BMAW01019619.1:750804-762908 GCA_019974015.1 Nephila pilipes | reverse complement strand
CGCATTAGATTATTGCAACTATATTTTTTCCTGCTTGTCTAGATTACATATTTAATTTTCATTAATTCATATTCCTATGCAATGATTCTCTATTACATTCTTTAAAATTATATTACATTTAATAACTAAGACTTTTCTAACTTATATTAGTATTACTTTTCTCAGACTTTTCTAACTTATATCAGTATTACTTTTCTCAGACTTTTCTAACTTATATCAGTATAGTCCTAGGTATATTCAAGTCAATATTTTTTTGATGAATAAATTCGATGAAATAACTTCAACCAAATTATTCGTAAGAGATAATGTCAAAAATACGTCTGCGTGAATATTCTGCAAATTTGGTGGATCTAGAAATATATTTATATAAAACTTCAACTAAAATAACAAATTTTCAAGTTATAAAAATTACAATTATCCTACCATAAACCTTGCGATAAATTATTTCAGAAAGACTTTCGTTAAAATAACAAACTTATTTATAATTAAGATACTAGTACGGTGCCCATTATTTATATTATTTTCGCTCAGCGTATGATTTTTAGAATTCCAAAGAAATAATAATATTAGTTTTCAATGTAGCTTCAAAATTTTATTTTATTTAATGTATATTCATGTGTCTTGAAAAAAAAAAGCTTGAAAACTCTAACCTAAAATGGACGATTCTAAGAATCAATTTATGGACTTTTCAGTTAAAAGATAGATCAATCAAGGAATCCATGTTAATTAATAGCCTCGTCAAAGCTTCAACCACAGAAGTAGGCTTTCGTCAAAGAACAGCAAGAAGAAAACCATTCGAAAGTCATCATACAGATGCTAATTTTGGGGTAATATTAGAGCTTTTAGTCATGATTTGGAGGCAAGCCAAAAAAGTCTGTGACCAAAAGTACATTGAGGAGAAAATTTCAGAAACACTGTTTTAGATTATGAAACATTTATTAACGTAATTGTTTCAATAACGGAGTTCCTGTCATTTAATTTAGAATTCTTTCCTTCAATTGGACTATTTATTTAATAACTTTCTACGCATACTTTGAAGAAATTACTTTTTCTGGCCCAAGAATTTTGGATTTTGAACTTCAAAGTGTGATTTCTTCTCTATGAAAATACGTGAGACTCATATTTTTAATAATAATCAATGCTTTATAATTTGATATTATGAGACAAAATAATCATTCATATATGTATATATATATATATATATATATATATATATATATATATATATATTATGTGTGTGTCATGATTTCACTTTTTTAAGAAATAATTTAATTTTCCCCCATTCTATAACTCATAATAAAAAAATTAATTCTTATTTTCTGATACAATTCCAATTTATCCTTTAGCTTATGCGATCACGCGCTTGTAAAATCTGCTAAATCAATTTTTGCCGTGATTTCAGACCTGTAGGGATGTTCTGTACTTGACTCTGAGTCTGCAGAAAAAGTCACTGAAAATTCCCTTCACCCAGTACTATGTAATTACCGCATGATCTAAAGAAATCCCTCCATATAAATTTAAAATAAGATAAAATTCTCTATCTTTCGCTCTGGACATAAAGACCAGATCCGGGCTGCTAACCTTCTCAAAATGTTTGCAAAGCACCTCTCTCTCATCAAGAGGAATTTATATATATATATCCTATGTAGAGATTTTTTTCTGAAATATGCTTTATTTTATTTTATTTTTTCTTATTCTCCTGTTAATCTGAGTTTTTGATATCTCTAACCGGCTCCGGTCCTAATTAATCCGACTTAACGAGTTTTTACTACGCATTGATTATAAATATTCTATGCGGATATTTGCAATGATTTTATTATATACCAACTGTGTTTTTTTTATAAAGTTACTCAATAAGAATCTATCAGAATACTTTCAAAAGGGCTAATTCCCCCAAGTTGATCCCATTCTGTATAGTTGCTTTATTATAATAATCTTATGAGGGTCCATTTACAGAGACTCTGCTGTATTAGAGGAATAAAGTTTAAAGAAATAATTTCCTCGTGTCTTATTATTTTTATCAAATAATATTCATATAAGGCTGTTGTTCTATACTATTTCGAATAATTTGCATTCAAAATAATTTTTAAATATTTAACTGTTATCAATTTTTATTACAGATATAGTAATTTCAAATAAAATTTATATTTTACAATTTCTTATCAATTAAATGACTATTTCCTTTCAACTTCTTTAAATGTAACAAAAAAATATTTTTTTCTACCCCTCAAATAA
The DNA here is from genome assembly GCA_019974015.1 of Nephila pilipes. Taxonomy (NCBI): domain Eukaryota; kingdom Metazoa; phylum Arthropoda; class Arachnida; order Araneae; family Nephilidae; genus Nephila; species Nephila pilipes. The sequence goes on along the minus strand of BMAW01019619.1, from coordinate 760,673 downwards.
GAAACTTTTTTAAATAAAATTATATCATTATCATTAAAGTTATTAATAAAAAAAAAGGTAATGCAAACGTTAATGTAAATATTTGAGCATAATATCATTTTTTTTAAAATGAGAAAAATGTTTAAAATAATAAAGACCTTGAAAGAATAAATTTTCAAGAAAATCTATTCCATGTTAAAAATATTTTTCCCTCTATACTAATGAATAATTCAGTTAAGTACTTTGTTTTCAACTATTAAATGACATTAACTTAATAATTAACTTTTTGAACTATTATTATCCTTAAAAATATTCTTGTTGTTCAAAAAAAAATTCAAATGGAAAGGGAAATAATACCTAAAACAACAATCATGCCTCAGAAAAACTTTTTTTTTTTAATTTTCATGCTCAACTGATAAAATTCATTTTATACTTTTTGGTTCAACACGAGTCATTTGAAATCAACCCTACTGATACATAAAAGAGAATAATAGTGTTCAACTTTTTTTTCCAACTTTAGAATAGTAATACTTCTATAGAGTGTCACAGAAAAATTCATTTCGCTTAAAAATATGAATAATCTTTAACACAACTTTAGCACTTTAGCACGATAAATAAAATTAACATAACGTTAATTTTATTTATTGTAAAAATAAAATTAACGTTAACATATTGTTATTTTAACGAATCGTTCTTTATTCAACTGTATTTCATTGCAGAAAAGAAGTAATAATCACAATTGGAATAAATTAGTGGAATTAATCTCATCAGATTATTGGAAAATATTGACATGAAATAGTATGTATCACAGATTGGGGAGGGGGAAAGTATCGAATTTTGTCTGTCTCAAAATATGTCATTTATTTAAAATTGTTAGGAAACTGGATTTGATGATGATATTCTGATTATATTTATAATATATAAAAGCAGAAATAACACATGAATATTTGTTAAATATGTAAGAATATTTGTTTCTGAAACCCCCCAAAAAAAAAGCGTTACTGATATAATCAGTTAAAACAGGTATTTTACATAATAAAAGAAATTACTATCCTTTTAGAATATGAATTAAATCTACGCTATTATTTTAAATTAAAAGCTAAGGTGTTTAGTTTAGGAAGTTGCCATTCCTCTCTCTATTGCATATCTCCTCATTATAGGTACTGTTTTGAAATTTAAACGTATTTGTAAACTTAAGTAATTTTAAAATAAGTTTCACAAAATTTAATGCATTTATTTTAAATAAAAACTAAAAGTAATTTTATAATAGGATTAAAAGTTAATATGGAAATGATTCATACTTATAGCTTCATAATATTGCTCTGGAAGTAGCAAGTGACTAAAATTTCACTTAGATGAAAGCTGGAGATGGAGGGAGCATTAAATAAATAATAAAAAGCAATAATATTCTTTCCCTATCATAACTGTTCACATCTGTTCAAATTAGCAAAATGTAAAATCCATAAAATAGAAGATAATATGTGAAATTTAGAAAGTAAAATATTACATATGCTCCTTGTAATTTTTGAAGTTATTTAATAATAACTAAGAGCACACAATTGCTTTGAACAGAATATTAAATATTACGTTATTAACATATAAATAGAATTTTAAGTAAATTTTTTATTTTACTTATGGTTGAAGTAATTTAAGTATTTATTTTAATGATTATAATTTTTATTACATTCTTTTACAGTTTACCTTAAAATTAAATGAGTTATGAGCTTTTATAAATTAATCTCAATCTATTAAGATAATAATCGTACAAAAACATTTTCAGATGAGGATTTCTAAAAAACATCACTCTGAATAAACTTATCCAGAAAAATAAAAATCTTCATTTTAAGAGATGTATTATAATAGCAATCTCTCTCTCTCTCTCTGTTTGCAAAAAGAAAAAAAAATAACTTCTTAATATTTCATTTAAAGAACATTTTTTCTGGTACGATATTTGTTTATTAATACTATAAAAAATTAACAATCCTCCGAATTCCTTTTGACAAATTTGTTAAATATATTTTTAAGAAAATTTCATTAAAACTGATAACATGAAAAATACATACGATTAGCAGTTATCATGAATTTTACAATGGCCTTTCAAAAACTTGCAATTTCCTATTGATTCGATTAAAAATTGCTGAAATTGTTATATAAAAAGTCAGTTGTGATTTAAATTTTAAACGGAAATAATTCATTATCAATTAAAATTATAAGCAGGCTAATTATTTGCTCTACAACAAATGCAAGTGTATTTATAATGTGTGGTTATATTTTAATAACTATAATACGCCTTTAATGCAAACATCCTCTTAATAAAATAAAAAATATTCGCACAAATAATAGCGCATAAATAAAAAGAAATACTATAAACATGTAAATAACTAATTTTGATGTAATTTTTTTTCCAAAATTTAAAAACCTTTGAAAATTTTTACAGTAACTGATATTAAGTTAGCAGAAATTGACCCTTACTAATAAATTGACATCGCTTTTTGCAATTAAATAAACTACTGTGAACTAATACTTTTATTTCTTTTATTTGTCATTTTTAACTAAAGTATTCTTCTGCCATATTCTTCTCTTTTTTTTTTTTTTTTTTTTTTCATTTAACAATATCGAACTTTCCAAATTAATCTAAATTCGTTCCACCATTTTTTATGTGGAAAACGATTTTCTGACTTCAGAAGTCTCGTTTTAATGCAATAATTTCTATAAAAAGTGAAATATAATTTAATTCATTTTCGTTTTAACATTATATAATTTCATTCAAAATATAATCTAAACCAATCATAAAATTTAACTATTAAAATTTCTACTGACAATCTGAAAAAAGTAAACAAAAAATTATATTATATTTATATATATATATATAAATTTAATTTTACATATTATTTTACTGAAAAAATAAGTCAATTTCTTAAGTTTTCCCATTCTCTAACTCATAGTGCAGAGTTTATTCTTATTTTCAGATACAATTCCAAATTATCCTTTAATTTATGCGATCACGCGCTCGTAAAATCTATTTAACCAACTTTCCTATGGTCACAGAGCTGTCGGGATAACCCCTACTTCCCTACTGCTCTGAGACTTCAATGGAAATCTTTCAGAGTCCTTTCATCCAATACCACACAACTATCACAAGATCTAAAGAGAATCCCTCCATATACTGTCTCGTTCGCTGTAGCCATGACGACTAAGCTAGGTCTCTGACATTTTCTATTCTTACCTTGTAAAGCTGTGTTATTTCCTGCCTCTCTCTCATCAAAAGGAATAAACAAACTTTTTTCAGAAATGGTGTTCGCATATGAGGTGATGGAGATCTCTTTTGTAAAGTGCAGTGCAGGACGTTCCACGTAAACTCAATTATGTTCATGCCTGTGTATTAATTTGACCAATAGAAAGACCTTAAGTCAGTTCTGTGTTTCTGCACCCATCTGTTAGCGACTTTTGACGTGTGATGCATCATTGTCCTGTTGAAATTAACCAACCCCATCGGAATTCACACCGGCTATTAAAGGTATAAATATTTACATACCGATAACCTATCTGAGTACTCTACAGACTCAAAAAGGGTCTCATATCATACCAATGACATTCACCCCTTGCCAGAGACTCCATAGAGTCGTTCCCTGTTTATATGTAGATTCCACGGCTTCATGGAGTTTTCTCCATTTCTGTATACATTCACCAATCTAATACAAATGGATGTACGACTCATTGGATAAGGCAAAGTGTTTTCAGTTGTTAACACTCCTATGGCGGTGCAGGTGATTCTAGGTAAGGAATCACCATTTTTGTTGTGCCTGGCATCATCTAAGTTATTCTAGTGGACCTTCGACTCGCAAAGAAGAGGAACCTTTGAACAGTTCGAGGCTGATACGTGTCGATGTCTATCTGTTACAATTTGAGACAATATTACACGTCTATCACAAATTATTCTTGTCAGCCGTTGATGGTCTTATTTCTTCAGGTGTTTTTCCATCCACAAAGGCGTAGGAAAGTTGATGCTTGATGCTTTTCTGGATTTTTGATATTTTACGATACAACTTGAAATGGTCGAGTGCGAAAATTTCTGTGACCCATCTCACATACGTCAACTATTAATACTCATTCAAAGTCAAATCGTGATTATCTACCATTGAAGTAGCATAGACACAGTTAACCGAATCAAGTTACGTTGAATAGTTGCATTTTTCAATTAGTTTATTATTTACATACACGGGAATATACTTCCAGCATTTCAGTGCACGCGTGTGTGCGTGCGCGTGTGCTTGTGTGTGTGTGAAACGGGGAAACTCACTATAATATTGTCCAAATCTCTTTTATTCTCTTATTTTTCTGAGTCTATAAGTTGACATTCTTCTCATCCCAAAAATACGTCACGATTACCTGACCAATGAGACCAACTTCTTTAGAGTAAATTCACAACATATAACCAATTGTTTTGACTGTTGCTTGTTTTCCGGTGTATAAGGATGAACCACCTTTCCTCGATGGTGACAACTCGTTGAGGCACCTGTCAAATTTTGATCCAGAAGCAAATGGCCTCATCAAAATTAATCCGAGTATTAATATCACATTTGTTTTGTTATCATTTAACAAATGATAGTTCACAATAGTAGCAGCCACTAGCCTTAGCAACGTCATCTGTCACCTAATACAAGTACTTTTTAAACCTATAATATAAATTACATTGAAAAAGCTCTTTTCACTTTGTAAGCCTCTATATATTGTGTCAAATTTTTCCCCTCCAAGTTATATTTCTGATGTAAAAACACATGTATAGTTTATCATTAAATATTATCACACAACCCAAACTTCTTGGCCAAACTAATATCTTAAAAAATGTGTTCTGATTCCATGTATTTGTTAGATTATAAGCAAAATTGCTATCATGAAAAACTTTTTTTTTACAACATCGTAATTTTAATCAATTCTTGATTTTAATACAAAAAACAATGTGTATAACAGTTAATTCTTTAATTAAAAAAAAAAAGAAAAATGAATTCTCTATTGAATACATTCTTCAATGAATAAAATTGAGTTTTTCAAACAAATGTATCGCATTTTAAAAATAACTTTATTTTTGAAATAATTAACATTCTTATTTCAAAACTTTTTTTTTACATTTTAATGTAAATATTTTGGTTATAAGAAAATAGAACAAGAATACAAAATTTTAATAGCTATTGACACTTTATACGAATATTTAAGAATATATAATTCATTATGTTACGGTTTGTTTCATTTAGTAGATAAAATATCATCACTTATCATTTCGTCAATCATTAAATTTTAATGAGATAACATAATTTGTGTAAAGAAGTATTTTAATAAAATAATTAATAAGCTGAGACTGAGGACCAGTCATATTTCAAATCCTTAGAGAAAAAGCTTTTTACTTTTCAACAATAATTTTAAAAATGTTATTAAATTTAAACTTTAAAACACTTTTTAGGAATTAATGGTTGTTTACCATAAAAATAAGTTATTTATTAATTATTATAATTTAATTAAAAAAATATTGACTCCTAGTTACGAAAATTGCTTTCATTTTTTTTTTCACTTATAAATATACATTAATCAAGTTATTGAATTTATCCTATTAAAATTTGAAATTTTCTTTCAATTAAAAAGGGTTTGTTAAGACATTGGTATGAATTGTAAAGAAACTCATTCATATTATATGTAATAAGGTTGAACGTATTTCTGCCGGAAAAATTAATTTCGAAAAAGATTGTAGATCGTTACATTTTTAACAAATATGAATTTTAAATTTTTTTCGCCGCAGTTAATCAAAACAATACAAAATTTATCTATTGAATTTTGAAATTTTAAACAGTTAGTGATGACGAGTAAAAAGGATGCAGCTGTAAATGTTTTCAAACAATCTTTAAACTAAATTTAAAACTTGTTCTTATCTCCTTACTTGGAAAAGAATATTTACTTTTAAAATTTAGAAAAGTGGGAATTTAATTTTTATTCTCATATAAAAAACATAATAAAATCAACCTAGACGTTTATAATGCGTTTTTATCTAGTTTATTGGAAAAATTTTATTTTTAAATCTAAATCAATAATTAATATATAAAACTCCTGTATGAGAGAGAGAGAGAGTTTGTTCAAATTATTAACTCCATTTTTTTAAAAAAAAACTGTTTCCGATGTATTGATATATGGAAAAGGGAATAGTATTTTATATATGATTAATAGCTTCAAGAAACGATTGCAATATTTCAAGTATAGTTTCCCTGAAAGCGTAACTCAAATTAAAAGTCACGTTAACTTTTCGGAACAGGATCCCTTACCGAAACACCAAAAAGAAAAACGATTCCAAAGTCATTTGAATTCCAAAACCTTTCCCTCCCCCAGAAAGACTTCACTTCTCTTAACTACAAAGGCTTAATATTACTGAATGTGTTCCCGAGAAAAATCAATAAACGACTGTCTCTCTCTGATGTCGTTTTCGGAAAAATACCATTCTTCCAAATAGCCCCGCTCATCTCATAAACCCTCCTTCTCTGTCCTCTTTTGCACCCCCGAAGCATTTACTGTCTCCCGCTTCGCTATTATGAAATCGTCTGCTAACCCTTCCCTTCCACGGATCGCGAAATAATTCCGGATCGCAGGGGTTAGACATCTTTCCTCACCCCTCCCGCCGGGATACACCGACCCCCACCGACAACGACGACTCATTCCCCCTCAACCCCCATCCTTTTAAAAGGAAAGGATCAAGAAAGCGAAATAATCGTCTGGCGTTCCACGAGAGGAGGGAGATGGATGGAAGGCGAGCGTCGAAGCGAAGACAATGACGTTCGTTTGCGCAAATACCCCCGGCGCACTCCCATAATTAAGTTAATTAATGACAAATGCGCTCTACACCTCACCCCGCGTGGTAAAGGATTTTGACACCTCCGTTGCCGTGCTCCGGTTTTGCCGGTCCACTGCCCAGGGGGGGAAGGGGGTCCTCCACTAATTCTTAATTAGTATGCAAACACGGCAAGCGGCAGTAATAGTGAACTCAATTCGTACTCCCTCATCGGATTTTAACCCCACTCTGATTTTCTGGAATTCGGGAAGAAGGACGTTTTGTGGGGGATGACTCAAAAATTTCAGCTGCATTTCTGGGTAAATGAAGCCAAATAAGATGAAATTGCTGAATGGGAATGTTTTATTCCTCATTAAAATCGTGTCTTAGATAAACAACTAAAAGTTCTGAAATGGAACGGTTTTAATGGGTTTCTTTTTTTTTAAAAAAAAAAAAAAAACAGGAAGCGAACAAGAAAAAATAAATGTCTTTCGGTAGCTAAAAATGGAAACTGGAATATAGTAATTTAAAAAAAATTGATTCAGAATGTAATGAATCAGAAATAAGTATTCTTCAGCTGTCATATAATCTACTTAAATTATGAAACATGTTAGTTTTCATGTAATCTAATCAACTACAAGAATTTAATTTAGAGAAACAAATCCTCCGTAGTCTATCAGATCTAAAACTGCACAAAATAAAAATAATTTTAATATGGTATTAAAGAAAAACTAAGATTAAAATTGTAAAGTAATGTCAATTAGGCCAGTTGGTTTAATTTCTTTTGTTCTGCTTTTACTAATTTCAAAACTATGTAATTAAGGCATTTCATCACGTAACACGTGTGGAATTTCATATGATATCTTGACTTCAAAATCATGAATTCAAATATGTTATTAAAGGTCTGAAAATAGTAACCACAACATCAATTAGCTCCCTTCTTGATTGGACTTTTTTCCAAATTTCCGACCCCCCAAAGGACTTTTATTGCTGAAAATTAATATATATATGTTCCGTCCTGAATTTGAAAACATAAAATAGTTTTTTGTCACTAAGCAGATTTTGCTTGATCTGCTGATGGTCATACATATGATCAGTTTTCCCTGAAATTCATAACTTTTTTAAATTAAAACAAAATATTCAGCGACGTATATTTATTAAATCTATTACTTTGAAATATTTAAGATAAATATCTACGTGAAAGAATCGTGATTTATGTAAAAATGTTTTGTAAAAGATACTTTTTATTAACACAGAACACACAGTTTTACACTTTATCACCGATATGAAGGATAAAAACTACGTTGTCTGCGTTAAATTGTTTATTGTTTACTTCAACAAGAAAAAAAATTTTGGTAATTAATATCTTGAACATTTTTTTTCGTGATCGTTCTAACAAATATCACGCATTGGCCAAGAAAAAAAAAAATAACAGGTATCGTTTATGATTCAGAAATACAAAAGTAATACAGGGATATAACGAGAAGAGTAAGCAGCAACGGATTCACTTTCAGTGATTAAATTTTTGCTCATTGCAAGATACCTGTAAAAGAACAAAGTCTGCTCAGGCACTAAAATACCAGACGATGTGGCACGCAACAAAGAAGGGGCTTAATTTTTCGGTTGCTTTAATTTCCTCAAAAAGAATTCAAAATGGTAGTTACTTATTGCTACTACTATAAAAATCTGATTCATTTTGAAAAGTAGTTGAGATACAAATAGGTCGATAGAGTGCTTAACATTTCTACAAATGAAGAAAATATTAAGGCTCCGTCACCCGCCATTTGATTTCATCAACAATGTTTATCCTACAGATTTCGACTTTTAATTCTCACATCTTTACTATTTGGTCTATTTAGATACAATAAAATACATCTAAAAGTAAATATCATCTTCTGTGGAATTACTTTTTTTCCTAAATTTTTTTTTTAAAAATATTTTTATTCTTATTTTAATTATTCGTTTTCGGTTTTTCCGGTCTTTAAAATATTTTCAAACCAAAATCGGAAAAAAAGCAATTCCACAGAAGCATTCATTATTTTTTGCTCTTTCAGAGCACTTTGTTGCATTCAAATAGATCAAATAGTAAGATGGGAGAATTCAAATCGAAAAGATAGGATAGCACATTAAACAAATAATATTGTAGGCGATAACTATCAATCAAATGAATCGGCGTAAAACGAAGTTAATCCTCTATCGCACACGGAGAAAAAAGAAATACTCAAAAATGAATACCTAGACGTACTCATTTTGAAATGAGTATGTTTGTATCGAATTTGACGTATACTGCTATCGAATGTGAACGACACAAGTATTTAAAACCCAAAAAAAAAAGAGTAAAGCATTCTCAAAATTATTACAGATATAAGGACTATAAAAAGTTCCTTTTTTATATACTGACTACGTATTTTTACAAAGTGGGTTTCAAAAACAAATATGGTTTGCTTTAATATTTCAGACATATTTCGTATTTACCACGCTACACACTTGATAGAATACAGGAATACTAAAATGAGTATGTACGGATACTCATTTTCGCGTCTGTGTTTGTTTACATTTTTTGTCTCAGTCACGGAATATATACTTCAGAAAGATTCTTTTATTTAAAGATATATAAAAATGTTGTGAATTGTTATTGATCAAATGTTTTCTGTTGAAAATATAGTAGTCAGTTATTTGTGCTTTACAGGTGTTTTTTTTTGTCTGTATTCTGTCTGTATTCACATCGTAATCGTAGCTGTTCTTACTTTAATTTGCATTAAAATTATTCTCCTTCTGGAAATCAAATATTTGTGTATGGAAAGCTTATATTTTATAGAATAACATTACAGTATTCAAAAGCAGTGTTGTTAAAATTTTTTAAGCCATTTTTTTTTATCAGTGACTATGTAGCGATTATGCTCGACAAAGATTCCATTTTTTCACTTCATAAGTGTGTGAAACTATCTTTTTTTAATTGACGATTATTTTACACACATTTTTTATCTTGTTTAAGATATATATTTGTATGTAAGGTTTACTATTTTCGATGGTGTACATCCGTATTTTTGTTTCCAATAATACAATACATGAAAAGAAAACT
>BMAW01019619.1:719066-738624 GCA_019974015.1 Nephila pilipes | reverse complement strand
TACTTTTTGTGTTTTTATCACGTATATGTATAATTAAATTATTGATATTAATTACAGGTGCATTTGTGTAATATTAAAACATGATAAAACGATATGGTGTGTAACATTAAAGCACGATAGATTCTAGTGATCCAACAAATCACTAGAATCTATAAAAAAAAATGCCTTGTGGGAAGAAGGGAAAGAGAAAAGAATACATTTATGTACCTTGACTTATCTAAATCATTAATATGTGTGTGTGTGTGAATATTGAAATTTTTGAGATTTTAAAGAGGTTTATGTTATTTTATTTGTGGCCGCAATAGCCTAGTAGTCATGGTCGCGGACACTCGTCCAGAGTTGTTTCCATCGAGTCGTGAGTTCAAACCATGAAACCACTAAAGACCCATCATGTAGCCGGGGCTAATGCACGTTAAATCTGTCAAGGCATGATGTGGAAGTTTGAAAAGGGAGATGCCAACTCAGGTATCGTTCTAAATACTTGACAGAGACTCAAAACTACTATGTCCGTCACCCATAGTCCTCGTGTTGCTTCTAAGGGAATGTTAATGAAACATTCACATCACATGTTATTTCTTTTCATTAGCTGTGAAAAATTGCTTGGCGTATTTTTTATTGTGTCCTGCAATATTCGCCACAACAGAACGAGGTAGAAGTTTAAAAATCAAACGGAGGAAGATTCAGTTTCCTTCACATAGTTGAAAAAATGTACCATAACTATTCAATTTAATTATCTGTTGGTATTTTCTATTGTACATATTAAATGACTTAAACGCGAAAAAAACACTGTCAAGAATAATTCTAGGTCGTCTCAAAGATGAATGAAATAATACAATATGTAATTTTTAAATTTATTAAAAACTTATTTGTATGTTGAAATACGCGATATTCAATTCTATTGTACATATTAGTAAAAGTTTATTAATGTATATTATTTAAATACTAATTTATCTGGGACGATTTTCTCATTTATTTATTTTTAATTGTTTATTCATTTATTTTCAATACATTTTGTATATTTTAACTTAATTTTATTCATTTCGAAAGGCTTTAAATTTCAAAAAAAAAAAAAAAAAAAACACCTTTTTTTTTTGTATACAAAAATTCAACTTTTAAAATATTTATTATATTTTTATTACAACTGAAAAGGCCAAAAATTTGGTTAATCTCACTTGCTATATTATAACAGTTAGCTGGTATACTCATTCTTCTCATAGGTGAATTGAAAAATTTTGCAATTCTGATGAATGGATAAAATTTGTTTTTAAAGAGTACCAACTTTTAAATATAATTTTAAGTGAAACGAAAATTAGTCTCCATAGAAAGAATGATTAAGTTAACAAAATATTAAGGCTTTTATAATTAAGGAAAAAAATTTAATTTTTCAAAAAAGAATAGCTTATAAAATAACGATGATTAATTTTTATTGAAGCTGTAACTATTTATGAAATATAACATTAAGCTTAACAGAAGTAAAAATTTAATAATACAAAACTTCAAATGTAATTCTTTCGCACGGGTGAATTAAAAACTCTAACAACCCAGCTAAAAGTGTTTCAAATGAGTATGGCAATTTTCTCCAATTAAACTACAAAAAATAATAATTAAAAAATTTACTGAAGTCTATGATTCATCTAATCAAAAATATAAATCTGCAAAATGTAAAAATAAAAATATATTATTAATATGTGAAATGCATATTATTAATATATATTACGTATTATAGTTAAAGTATTAATACTCATTAAAAACACGGAATGTGCGCGCGCGTGCGTGCGTGCTTGATACCCTAAATGCTGAGTTTTTAAATTCAACCGTGGGAAGAAACTAAATGCAACACGTTCGGTATTACTGAATTTTAAGTTATGTTAAACTTGAAGCAATTCCCCTATATAGGCTACAGCTTTATTTTTTTAAAAAAAATTAATAATTACTGCTTTATAAACTACATATTTTTAAAAAATTATTATTTTTTAATTATGAATCTTTAAAAAAATATTTTTAGTAAATGAATAGAAGGATTTATCTCCATTGGATTTTTTGTATCTTTCACTTTGCTATTTTATTTATTAAATTATTCTTCCCTTGGAGGATATATAGCTTGCAATTCACTTAAAATTACATTTAAAATTTAATTCTCATTAAAAAATAATTTATTCTTCTTTCTGGATTAATGTATTTTTTAATATACTCAAGTGCAGAGAGGGTATACCAACTAGTTTTTATTTTTAACTTGTTAGTAAAATAAATAGAAAAAATTAATGTCAACTGAAAAGAATATTCCTGTTTTTCTCTTGAACAAAAATAATGAAGGAAACCAATTTGGTAATTAATACATAAACTTCTTTTACATTTAAATAAAAGTTTACTTATCTCCAGTTCTTTTACTTCAAAAATATTTATTAAGTCAAGGCAGGATTTTAAATACACATGTTCTGTAATGATATAAATCTATTTTGACACCATTCCTTAAAGATTTACCTCAGAACAAATTCGTTTTCAATAATTTTAATATTATCATCAAATAGTTTCTACTACAAAAATAAATTGATTAATGAAGTCAAACATGCTCTTAAGAAGTTGTAATGGTAAGAAATAAACATTTTATGATGTCCTTTTTCAATATTATAATTGTTCTTTCATTCAAACTTTCCATTAATAGCCTACAGTTTAAGTAAAAGAACACATGCTATGCTTTTAAAGTAATATCAAATTAATAATATTTCTATCATGGTTATTTTCATTTTCCTTTGAAAAAGCAAAGCTATGAATGACTGACAAAAAAAAAAACTCCTCTTAACATCATAACTACATATCTTTCATCAGTAAATATCAACATAATTCGAGAAAATAAATATCGTTATAGCCTCAAAATAGAAAAAATAATATATAAAATAAGTGTAACTGATAATTATTATTTAGTCGATGGAATGAACAGGATGGAAAGCAAAAATGTTTCATTTTGAATGTATATATGAATGATATGTAAACCAATAGCTTTTTTTAGCGAATTTAAATTCAAAATATTCTTATTGGCCTTTTTCTTATCTATTTTTTTAAAAAAAAAACAGGTAAATACAGATATATATAAGCTAAAGTAGCAATATTTACCGCAACTTTTGATTTGAGGATAAAAATAATCTTAACAGAAGAACTTTTGAGAATAAACATAATCGAAAAAGAAAAAGTTACAAGCTCAAAACATAGGGAATAAAATAAATAATAAGTGTCCGAAAAAATTATAATTTTCATTTAGTCGACACAATAAACAGAATCAGAAACAAAAATGTGTTTCAGTTTTAAAGTATTTAATTTGAAAGTATATATCAATGATATGCAAATACAAACCTTTTTTTAATGACCTTTTTCACATTTTTTATCAGTTATTTACCGTTAAGCATTCTTATTCTGAAAAATAATTTAATGAAATTTAGAATAAAAAGAATCAAAAATAAAAAATTTTAATGAGTAACCAAAAAAAAAAAGATAGTTATTTAGTTGACAGACTTAACAGAATCAAAAGCAAAAATGCTTCATTTCGAAAGAATATATCAATGATATGCGAGCCAAAAGCTATTTTTATCGAATTGAAATTCAAAATATGTTATTAACATTATGTTGATTACATAAATAAACACAAAAAAGATCTTTAAATATCGACAAATAACTTAAAACATAAAATTTAAGCACAAAAAGTGCTTTAACATGGCGACAAATAATTTTTGAAAGAATTATGAAATTTAACCATTAAAATTATTAGCCTTATGTTAAACGAAATTAACTTCAGTGGAAGGAAGATTACAGTTAAATATATGCTCTAAATAAACAATGGAAAATACATAAGATATCAACTTGAACTGATTGGCACTCCATTTTTCTACAACTCAGCAGTTTAAGAATCGTAAAGGAAAAAAACAACGTAACACAATAATTACATGCAGCTTAGATAATTAACACATGTACATAAAATCAAATCAATCGCTAATTAGTTAAGATTTCACCAAGCCTAAAATATAAAAATTTAGCACTAAATTCAGGAATGAACGGCTGAGAGAAAATAGAGTTAGTTTCCACAAAGTGAGCATATTCCAAACAATAAACAAATTAACTAACAGGCAGCCTAAAATACAATATTTTGGAAAAATGGAGAAATTAACAACTGTATGTGATTGCGATTGCTTATTAATGTCACAATGAGAAGCAACACCAGGACTATTGTCGATGGATCTCGTAATTTTGACGAGACAACACCTTTTAGCGACTCCCTCGCTAAACTTCCACACCAAACGGATGGGAGGACAAGACCTCGATCATGTAATTATATATATAATTGTTGGACAATTTTTAACTATACAAAAAATCATATAAAAATACAAAATAAAACCTGTAAAAATAAGAATGAAAAATTTGTTAAAACTAAAAACTTACAAATATTACAGAAACACAGAGAAAATGCTATTATTATCAAAATATATAGCCACAAAAAAAAAATTTTAATTCATTTTAAATCAAAAACATAAAAAATAAAATAATGAAAAAAAGACTACAGTTTACTGAAAACAAATTATTTGCTTGATAATTTTAATAAAAAACATTACATATATAAACCATTAATTAAAATTTTTAATCGAGTTAAATACAAAACTACTCAAAAAAAAGTATATCTTGAGAGAAAATAATAATAATAATAAACAAAATGGAAATAGGGTAATATAAATATTGTTCCAAGTTTTGGAATGGAATTGCGTTGATGCGTCTCTTAACTCCTTGATTTAAATGCAAAATATTACAGTAAAAATTCAAATATTCATAGAAATACAATCCTCCAGTACTTTTTAGTTTCTTGGTATTCGAATTATTTTCTAATTTTATTTTTTAAGTTAAATGCAGTTTTAATAACGTATTGAAACTTAAAAAATAAATAAAGAATTAACATGATAAACTGCTGTCTTAAGTTACATAGAAGAATCTCTTTATTTTAATGATCGGTTTTGTTATAAAGTTCAAGTTCTTGTTAAAACAAAAATTACTTTTATTCTATACTAGAAGATGTTCAGAATTAAATTTTTAATCGAGAAAAGTTGCGGAAATTGGATAATAATGCGAATACGATACAACAATTTAAGAATTCAATTTTTTTTAAGCTCGCTTTAGAAGATTTTGACATAATTAGTGAACTTTTCAAGTAAAAATCAGTATATTATTCAGAAATATTATATTACCTTTTTCTTGGAATTTCATTTTAATTTATCAAACTTATTGTTCAACAAAAAGTTGTTTTGATGTTATTCTGGAAACAGAGAACGGCATCTAAAATGAAAAGAACAAAATAAACGAACATAAAAATCAAAAACAGAAATTCGAAACGCTAAATTGAAAAACAAAAATTAAAGGAATAAAATTCTG
Source organism: Nephila pilipes (assembly GCA_019974015.1). Taxonomy (NCBI): domain Eukaryota; kingdom Metazoa; phylum Arthropoda; class Arachnida; order Araneae; family Nephilidae; genus Nephila; species Nephila pilipes. Next base: position 733,218 of record BMAW01019619.1, on the reverse strand, counting down.
ACAACGATTAAACAACATTCAGAAGTAATACATAAAAACTTAGCCACATGAAATTTTAATTGCATCTCTCTGCATTACAAATAATAAAACTAATTATTCTCTTTCTCACAAATGGAAGCTTTTCTTTCTTTTCTTTTTGATATTATGTTAAATGTCGAAGACAGAGACATTTTATGTGTCCAATTGTTTAAAATTATTTTTTTAAAAAATCATAAATTATTGAGTGGAATTCGGATGAAATTAAATAAAATCGATTTCCTTTTCATTGCAAAATTTTACGTAGGATTTTTATCGAAACAATACCATAACTCTTTCGACGTTATGATAATTAGCATTATTCTCCTTTTTCTTTGAATTTATATGATGTATATGAAAATAATTGTGTATTCTTTTTTAAATTTCATAGCATTTTTAGAGAATATTTGTTTGTTTGTTCTGCTTGATATTTAAATAAAATAGTAACATTGCATGCATCCTAATAAATAAATAACTATTTTCTTATTTTCTAAGAAACTGGTTGACCTTAAATGAATAGTAAAGCGATTAAATCAAAAAAGTTTTGATCGTTTTAAAACGCCGCTTAATTTCAAAACATTACAAATGATGATAAAATATTGTTTTATTCAAATACGCTTAGAACATTAATCTAAATACGTTAAACTTACTGTCAGAACAAATGTGAAGTATGTGAATATAAATAAAAAAAAAAACTTGATATAACATGGTCACAAAAAGCTTTTCAATTGAACTCGAAATTCAATTTATTTTAGTAGCTTCTGAATGAAAGCCTGCGAATGTAAATAACGAAGGAAAATTTGTCGATGTAATTACAGAACTCGGAAGAATTCTATTACCACAGTTGCTTTTCCTAGTGCAACTATTAAGAAAGCGGTTTCTTTAATTATTCTCACTGAAGAGGAGGGGAACTTACTAATCAAAGGAAAACAGAAACCACCCGCTGTAGTTCCCCGCAATTATTTGATAAAACATTTCTGCTCATGTAATGAAAGGGATGATGCCACCCGCATAAATAAAAAAAAACCGGTTGCTATATTACTCCATAAACGCCACCTGTTTTGCAGTAACACGAGCCCAACAGGCTTTGCAAGCATCAAAACTCAATGACCATAAATACTGAAGGCAAGGGGAGGGGGATGAAACTCCGAAGAATCTTTTGAAAAAAGATGCCGTCTCTTTTGAAGTTCGTGGACCACACACGTTACGTCGAAATATACAGGGAAGGGAGGAGTGATCTCATTATTCGAAATCTTTAGAGCAATGAAAGCAGATTTCCTTTCTTTCTTTTCAATACATGGTTTCGGAAATAAAAACTCCGCCCAAATTCGTCGTGTATGCCTCTCTCATGTATTCGAGCCCTCCCATCAAGTTAAGGTAGGAAAAAAAAAATTCTTTCACTGGTGTCTTATGTCCTCACCGATTTCTATCTCGTATGATACGTGAGATCAGATTTGAAAATAAAAAAAAGGGTATCGTATGCATTACTAATGCAAGCGAGGATGTCAAGACAGTTTAGTAACGATCGAATAACTCGGTGCTCTTAGATATTGAATAAATGCGTAGAATATCAAGTTCTATGGCGTGACTTTTCTTTTCCTCGCTCTTTTCTTTTTCTAGAGTTTTTGTAGTAATTTGAAAGTAGTTGTTTGATTCGAGAATTAAACCTTCAATTAGACCTACTGGCAATGAAGTCCGTATTTTGTGCTCTACCCAACTGACGAGGGCAAACCCTGAGTTAGAATTCTATGTACATGGTACACTCGAGACAAAAGTTTTTTTTTTTTAATTGAAACATTGCGAGAAAATTCTTTTATTACTTTATTGAAGATATTCTAAATTTTAAGCATAAGAACTTTTTTTTTTCTCCTCGTACTTTTTGCCATCACAAAGAGAAAAAAGAATTCCAACTAAGTCCATTTCTGAGAAAAGAAAAGTAAACTCTTTGCTGTCTCTAAAACAGTTCCTCTGGTTCAGTGTTTGTAGATGAAGAGAGGAATGCATCCCTAAGAAATAAGAATTGCACCCCTCCTCCCCCTCCCCCAAAAAAATGCAAATTTTATTCTCATGGTAACTTTATTATTTTTCTTAAATGATCTTTATTCCTTACATTTTAAAAACTTGATAAGATTATATCAATACCTAAGCAGTTTTAAGTAGACAAAATATGTGATATATATATATATTTATATATACCCAATTTTAATCAACAAAATGCATTGGGGGAGGGTTGGGTACCACAGAACTAGTTTAACCCCGCAATTCAGTCCTTAGTCTGAATATGCATGTTTTGTTTTGTTGGGTATTCGATTTATTCTTTGGTTCAAATTAATTTCAAAATTTATTCATCTCTTAGTTTCAAATTTGATTCAGTTTCAACTTTTTTATTTAGTTCTATAAATCTATAAATGTTTTTTGTTTTTTTTTGTTGATTTTGGATTTTAATTGTTCTCTTCCTTTTGTTTTTCTCTTTCTTGTGTTATATATATATATATATATATTCTTATATCTTCTTAAATTTATAAATTTTTCTTACGCCAATTTAATGGACATCAGACCTTAGTATTTGAATGCACGAGCTTTAGAGGAATCAGGGCTCGAACACATGACTTTACGTTTACATCATTAATCACAAAGTTAGAGATAACTGGATTATCTCAGCCTCTTTTTTTTTGACTTAAAAAGATTATTTAATGTTTACACAAATATAAGCTTCTAGTTCATCATGTCTATTGAAACTTATGCACCAGTTCTGCGCAATTTGTTGTTAGTGGAAACAGGTCTCGAACATGTAAGTCGACTGAAACATAGCTGATCACGAACTGTCTGTAAAGACCTCGCTCATGAAATGTGTTTAAGTCTGCTCGTTGTTAACTAAATCAAAAGTCTGTTAAAAACAACCAATGCATTCGTAATTTTGAACCATGCTCAGATGACGAGATCGACACCTGAGCTGGATACTTACGCGAGTCATCCGCTATGATTTCGTTACTCTACCATCCAGACTACTGCGACCTCGAATGGAATTCATGTAAAAAAAAAGAACTAGAATAAAACTTATAGCTAGGTTCCAAAAGTTAAGTACAAATCTCAGTTTTAATGTATTGCAAAGAGAAACTTGTTCATTAACAACAGATAATTAAGAATATGATATATAAATAATAATATAAATTAAAATTAGTATTATTTTTAAAAATTTTAGTTAGTTCGCTTAGAGTGTAACTAAATTATTATATTTATAAAGAATAATAGTGTTTTATTAATAATTATGATTTAAAAAATTATTTTCTTTTATGAAAAATTATCACATTGTTTTTAAAAAAACATAAACACGTTTTCAAAGATGACAAAAAAATTCTGTATTATGAATTTCTTGATTGACAGCTTGATTATTTAAAAAATGTAGTGAAGTCTTAAAATCTAGTATTATTTCTGAGAGTATTATTATTTTTTTATTTAACAAAATAAAAAAAAAATTATAAATATTAAGAACCACTACCCGTTGACTAAACAATTCATTAATTTACTATAAATATTTGCTAAAAGAGAAATCGAGTTTTAACTGAAATAAATTAGTGAAGGCGGACTTAAATTTAGCTTTTTTGAAACGTATATTTTATTACGTTAAACCCTACATTCGCTACTACACTTTTACACTACTACAAAAAAAAAATTATATTTTCTTTGCCAAATAAAATTTTAAATAAAATATTGCTGTTTAAAGCAACATTAATAAAATAGTAATATAGTTATCAAGCATTCCACGAGATGGCAGTTCATTCGTAAATACTTAGGCTATGTGACATATTGCAATGGAATAGTTACTCAACATCCCAAGAGATGGCACTGCTTTTTTTATGCACAGAATCAAATGGATTTTTTTAAACTTGCATCTATTCTGAAAATGTTTTCTATGCGTAAGTGAAGATGTTTTACATAATAAGAGTATGAAATAAGAAAAAATCTACAGAATGTTGGTAATTGTACAGTGTTCAAAACAGAAGTTTAGTTCGAAAGTCTTGTTCCTTGAAATTTATAGTTATGTAAAATATATCTTATAATTATTCAGGTAAGATTTGATAACAGGTCCATAAATTTAAATTTCAAAGATTAATAGAAAGTTTTTTCGATTATTTTTATTAAAGTTTGGCTTAATTACGAACTTATTTTGCTTCGTTTTTATTTGATGTTTAAATGAGTGGTACAAAGTCTATTTCGTATATAAGCAAGTTTCCATCACAATAAGTTTAAAAATCTTCTAAGATAAATGTTGATATTCTCTATTATTGTTTGCTTATTTCTTCACAAACGTTCATTGTACTTACAGTTATTTTTAGTATCATTTTATTTGGTTTTAGAAATCCAATAGACCCGTAAAAAGATGTGAAATAAAAAATAAATAAATTATCGTCACTCAGATAATCGATGATAAAATTGTTCAAATATAGATTTGGTTTACTTCTCCTCATATAATTTGATGGACCTTTTTCAAGAACAGCTCTTTAAACACATGAAATGAGTGGTCAGCAAATTAAGTACATCGATAAATTCATACAGCTTTCTTTCATTATTTACTTTACCTTACTGAATATATATTTATTTATTGTTTATCACTGTTTACGCATTTAATGTTTATTTTTATTTTATTTAATTACTTTTATAATTCATTTTGTTTACATAGTTTTTATATATTATTATATTACCTAAACCCCAAGGTCATCAATATAATGCAGCATCCTCTTTCAGATCAAACAAATTCAAAATAAAATAATATCTACACAAAGTGAAGTTAACTCAGATCAAACATAATTCAACATAACAAAAATCCTATTAACAGGTTAAAAATCCTCTTAAAATATAATTATTTGGGAGGGGAGGTAAAATATATAATAGCAAAAAATTATTTGTACGTCAAAAGAAGTATTAACTTATTAACAGTTAATATAAGTAATTTTTTCGCATAAAAAACTGTTTTTTCCCCCTCCAAACTGATGCACGTTAAATCTAACGGAGCTCAATATCCTCACGCTGGGATGGTGTGGAAGTTTGCAAAATCGGGTGCCAATTTAGGTGTCACCCCCTTCACTACACCAAGATTCAAATTGTCGCCAATAGATTGTGGGTGACATTAATTAACAATCAACACAATATAAGCAGTTTTTGATTTTATGGGAAACTCAACTTTTTTTTCAAATATCATATTTTAAATATAGATTATAATTATAACAAAAGATATAAAATATATTTTTGAGTTACAATTTAGAATATATTTAACATGTAATAAAAGTATCTCGATTTTTATAAGAAATTTATAGATGTATAAATGGGGATAACAAAAAGGCGGTTTTAATGAATACTTAATTATTTTGAACTTCTTAAAAAAAAAACTAGGAAATATTTCCCACATTGAAATGAAATTTTTTTAAAAAAATATATAAATGCTTAGTTTTGATAATATATATATATATATATATATATATATATCTTCTAGCTTTAACAAAATTTGGCGTTCATTGATGATATTGTATTATCAAAATATAAGTATTTGATCTTCTCGTCGATATTAAAAAAGAAATTGCGAAAATAATAGGGGTGACTGAAAAAAAAATTCTACGAAATACTATTTTTTTTTATTGAAAGAATAAGATAACAGCACATAGGTTAAAATAGATGAAAGGCGGCGATCAAGAAAAATAAACCTCCGAAGCACGGTGTCGGATTGCAGATATGGCACCAATCACTGTTGACCTTGACCTTCTCTTAGCAGTAGACTGATTGATGCTATGATTAGGACTATAGATGTTGACAATGTAATAGACACTGATGATTAATCAGTTTTAAAATTCAGGTAACACTTAAGAAAATGACTTTAAATTTATGAAGATTTTAACTCAAACTTCAAAATTGTCATGCAATTTACTTACTTTCATCAAATTTAATAACTCCATCTATAATCATTTTCCTATCATGCAGAGACCACGGTTGTCTAGTGGTCATGGTTTCGGGCTTGTGACCCGAATTGTTTTCGCCGAGTCGTGAGTAGCAGGTTCGTCGCCAGTAGCATTCGTGTTGCTTCTCGGAGCGGCAGGAATAAAATTTTAATCAATCACATCTCATCTAAACATGTAATCTAGTTTTCATTATCTCTTTGTTCAATTAAGTAAATAAGTAAAGTTAGATTTCTGCAAGAATTTTGTATAAAGTCTCTCGTATATGCAACTGAACGATTAATTTACACATCAAAAAATTATTGCATTTTTAAAACTCTAAATTTTTGAAATTTAAGTAGTTAAAGGAATTTAAAAAAGAACCTTTTCAACAAACTTTTTTAGGAAATTATGCAAAAGATTTTTTAGTGTGTTTAATTTATAATTTGTCCTTAATTTTTTTTAATTAAGCACTATGAACGTCAAATAAATAATTCCCATCTATAAATTACATCGAAACATTAGAGTAACGTAGTTTTTAATTATGTTTATGGTAATAAAAGTTTTCTTCCAAAATTAAAAGTTCATCTTCCGTGCATATAAAACTTTGAATTGCTTTCTTTGTTAGGGGTTTTTATATTTTTTTAATCCCTTTCACTTTGATTTTATTAGATGTATATCATCTGTAACCAAATCCGTCTCTCAAAAGAATCGAGATTGGGAATGCAGCGACTGCCAACGATTTTCAGACATCAAGATAAATTAAAGCTTTAGAAAAATGTTGCTAAGTAAATATCAGCGTAACGATAATGAGTTTTCGACAATTGCTCCACCACAGACACCTGTTCAGTCGTCAGCTAGACAAGATTTCCAAACACTTTAAATAAATTTACCAAACAGTCAGACACCAGGAGGGGAGAAGAGAACGGAGGTCTTTTATTTACGCAGAAGACAATCAACCCAACGAGAGGTGACAGATCTTCGAAAGCCCGTTTTAGCGTGCCAGACAAGCAGGGGAGTGAGAAGATAAGTCTTCTCACTCACTCTTCTTTCTAGTCTTTTTTATTGTTATTATTTCTTTATTTTGGGGAGCGACAGGGATAGACAAGGGCTAAACCACATGTCGACTCAGTGCTCCCCATAGAATAACAAAAAAAGCCCCCTCTCGGCTCGAAGGCCCCCAGATTGCGACGTGAGGGGCAGAAAACCCCAGGGGGACAGCAAATTTCCGGTTCCCCTTTTCAAAAACCTCGCGTTAATTCTCGCAATTGATCCGGGGTGCTTCGCATTGCCTATCCTATTAGGTCCCCGCCCTCGTAACTGGAAACCGGAGATTTCTAAGAGTAGAAGGGGGGTTTGAAACTTGCAGAACGAAATATTCTGGCGGGTACATCCACCCTCTATTCAGCAGAAAATCTGCTGCCCTCTACGGTACATTATATCCCCGGCATTACGCTCGAAATAACAATCTCGATGAGCAACGCTCCTTTTTTTTTTTATCCATCCCTGAAAAGAATGGGGGAGAGGGGTATGAAATGAAAAGAAAATAAGTAAAAAAATATGGAGTATAGGTGTCTGTTGGAAAACGATCTCAACAGGAGGACGTGGATTATATTGCCTTCCCGTCATGTTTATTATTAGGGGTTCAGTTAAGGGGTGCTTCAAGCGAAGGCAGAGGCTTTTTAAGCTCTAATTAATTTTTCTGCTTCTGTAAGCTAGGCATACCACCTGTTTTGATTCTTCTGACATGTGAAATCTTATGGGGCAGTTGCTAACGTGGTGAGAATTCCCATCATGAAGTTCACAGCTGATTTCCACTAAACAATAATAAGTTATCAAAAGCTAATCTAAAGGTAAATATTATTTTCATATACAATGAGTTGTTGCATCAAAGGCCCTTTATATAACTTTTAAATCCACGTGATTAGGCTTGCAGAAAATTGCTTTCGTATTTGAAAAAAAACTAGAAACTCGAAACTTGCAAGATGGAGGAGAGGGATAACATCGTAAATAACAATCTGACAAAGGTATGACTTTTTTTTTAATCTGCATAAGAATTGTAACTGATGCATTTAAGTGGAGTCCTAATAAGTTTTGAATATTGATTTGATGAATCTCATTCTTGGGTAATAACGTATATAGGATAATCTAAATTATTTGTAATCTCTTGAGAAATGTATCACACAACGATTTTGTCAATACAAGATCGTTCATAATTCTAAGAAAATCAAGATGGCGCTCGTAGCATCGAAAAAGGTTTGTTTTTATTAAGCATCATGACTCACTAAGACAGTTGTCAAAATCTCAGTCACAACTTATTCGTAATCATGACGCGTTTCGAGCCTCAAAAAGCTCATCGAGCCAATGCGACCATTTCCTTTTTTTCAAAAAAAATTCTGACGGAAGCAACCCAACGTTTTGGTTTTACTTATTCCGAATGCATAATAGTCAGTCAAACCGACGTTGAAGTCGGCAGTGAGTCAAATTTTTATTTGACAGTAACTATCAAATCAAACTAACCTTGATAAATGATCAATTTGTTTCGGCTCCGTTTAATAGATGGCAGCACCATTGGTAACAACAATTTGCCTTAATGAGCCACCTGTCTTCAAACACAATAATGCCTTTTGAACCACTCACATATAATAAAGAAATTTCTGTAATCTTTATCATTTTCTGTAGTAGTTATTAATATGATTTGGATAATCAACTCAGGTTTATACAAACAAGACCATGTTTTAGCAACAGATGAATATATGAATTTTTTAAATTCTTTTCTTCATTCCATTGTTAATTTTCTAATTAGCGCCTCAGGCTCAATGGTCGAAACGGAAATGTACCCGCATGACGTACACTTATAGGCCCAGGCAGACTTTGTAACACTAAAAACGGTAGAGCCACAACACTTTCGAATTATATGCTTAGTGGTAGAACCGTCTTGGTTATATTTCTTCTAGTTCATTTCTTGATTGAGTATAATGTTGAAAGTTAGAAATTATTTAATCCGATTTATTAACAAAAGATTGGCGCTAGCTATTATAGAATGAGTGGAGGAGTAAATAGAAAGTAGCAGTGAAAACCAAATTTATAGATGGAATTTAAAGAAAAAAAGATGGTGGAGGTTTTAACGTAAATAAGCTCATATTTTACTACTCCGAGTCAAATTATATATATATATATATATATATATATATATATATATATATATATATATATAGAGTGCTTTACTTTGTGCCCATACAAATGAGGCTGAAAAAAGACGTCGCATTTGTGGCTTATTAGTAAAGGCGTTTTAACTTCTAGCGTTCGTTATTCAAAGAGAGTTGCTGCAAAACTTAAGGTTTGCAATTTGGTGTTGTGATAAATGTAAATTTGTCTTTCTCCTTCGATTGGACGAGTATTTGCCGATCTGATATATTATCAAGGTAATGTATCAGGTCAGACCACTCTATATCCTTTTCATTGGCCACAACTATAATTCCATCATTGTACAAGTCTCTGTAACGTCATTATTCTTACCGAAAAAGCCAGCATCGCAATAGAAAGCACTTAAAATAAAATTTTAAAATGTTTATTTTCTCTTGCGAAATATAATGTTTATTTTGATAAAATCAGGAATAGAATTCCATAAAATTACTAATAAAATCTTTCATCTGTTAGATGTTATCTCGTATACAAAAAAACGACAAATCATTGTAAATTGAAACTTTTTTTGAAATTATCATCATTATTTTTTTAAGATAGATGATTCTGTACATTCTGGAGCATACCTGTTATTTTTACACTAATGAACCAAGAAAAATAAAGAGGTAATTTGATTACATCAGCTCATTGATGGTTGATGTCTGTCTTAGATGTTTATCAATGAAGAAATGGTGAAGTATCTCTCAGACAGAATAACCCATCATTTTCTGGCAAACTGTTTTCTCATGTCTCAGGGAATCTAGACGTTTCTTGTTAGAAAGATCATAATTCCTCAACATTTACAAGAGCCATTCATAGGACTAAAATTCGTTATACTTCTTAGATTTCTGATACAATTCTTTAGGAGCTGAATGACTCTTGCTTTATTTATTGGAGCAGAAATTTTCTTGTGGATTAAAACTAGCACAACGAAATTTTTTTTTATCGAAATCTATGCTAAATGCATGAATAAGGTTGAGTTATTCATAGATTTAATTAGTCAACAGTTTATTCAATCATAATGATAATATTTTGAGGATTTTTTTTTTTTAAAAAAACACATTACTCTCCGATGTGTCGAAAGAACTCTCATGGTTTTATCGCCAGAGAAAGAAGAAAGAGAGCATTAGAATTACACGAACCTTATATAAGCGCGGATGAAAGCAGGAAAAAACTGAAAAAATTGAGTTTATTCGACGCAAAAAAAAAGGGACTTCAGATGAGTCTTTTCGCATACAGCGAAAGAGAATTCAGTATTTTAAAGAGGAAGAAAATGTTTCGTGTTTATAAAAATTAGAATAAAAAAAAAGATGAAAATCATAAAATATCTAAATATTGCATTGTTCGGCAAAAGTAAATTTCCAAAATTTCAGAGCTCTCTTGATGGGAAGTTGGTTAAATTAACGATCGAAAAATTTGATGTACACACACCAAATTGAAATACACTTAATAATTTTTTTAACTAAAATTTACTTAAAGAGACATTTGTGAGTGTATTAAAAAATTCATAATACTCATAAAATCAAAACATGCATTTGAAAGTTTGTAGAATCATTCTATTATTAAAAAATAGTAGCAAATTCAGAAAAATTATTGTGATAAGGCACGGCGCCAAATATTAGAAACTCTTTCTTGCGAATGATTACTGACTGAAAGTCAGCAGCCATACCATCTCCCCTTTGAGTAGAAAAGTTTTACGATACCCCATGTGGCGTACAATATTACAAATCCCGGTATGTTCCCAGAGGAGGAAAAAGAAATTTTTTTTCCTCCATCCTACGCCGAGGGAAAGAATATTTTGACTTATTAAAAAAATTGTTGAGAGTATTGAGGTACAGGCATGCAAATGATGCAATGTTGCATTGTTGAGCAGGTAAGAACGATTTCCCAGGGGTGCCAGAAACACCGAAGCGTTGAGATGGTTCTTTGCTATTGTCTGACTATTTAGGCGACAATTTTTGATGTATTTCAACCAATTTTAATAAAGTCCTTCTTTCCCCTCGGCAGAATGGAGGAAAACAACTCTCCTCTGAGGTACCGGACTCATGCACTACATCAGTATCATAAAACTTTTCTACTCACAAAGGGAAGATAACAAGGAATCGTAATCATTCGCGAAAAAGTTTCTAATGACTGGCAAATACTATCACAACTCAGTACCATTTACTAATAAGTGACACAAGCGCTATGTTTAATTTTATGGTGACTGTATAATTTGCAACTCGCTTCACAAATAATCTCTTTTAAGTAATTTAAAGTTAAAACCATTATGTGACACTGATGATGTCATCAAGTGGTGAACTACTCAACTTCCATCGCCGAACTGTCTGTGTTGAATATTTGGAGTACCTAAATCTTTTATTCTGTTTTTATAAACACCGAAGGCATTACTAATCACCCAAAATGCTGATTCTGTTGCATGCGAAGAAAGACAAATCTGGTGCGTAAACTCGAATTTTCGGTTTTTTTCCGCGCTTAAGCTTTGTCTGTATTTAACGCTCTCTTCTTCTCACTGCTCTGGCGACAACAAATGAGGAAGACTTTCTTTCGTACATGATGGAGGAACTGAAATTTTTTTTGAAAAAATCTAATGAGACTGTTGAACTAATTAAATCTGTGGAATAATCGCTCTTATTCATGCATTTAACGCAATTTCGATAAAAAAAAAAGAATTTCGTTGACCTTGTCCAATAGTAATAAGCCTGAAGGCAGAAAATTCAGGGCAATTTTGGTCTGTTGGCAAAATGTTGAGGGGAATTATAACAGCTGAAAACGTCTGGTGAGGGTATGAGGAAAACGAAGCACGAAGAAAATGATGGTTACCAGGAGACAATCATCATTTCAATATTGATAAACGCAAGACGTTTATCCAAATCCATAAATGACTTGATAACTGTCGAAATACCTCTTTGTTCGACCAGGCAGTAAAAAAGCTGCGGGTATTTTCAGAATGGCTGCTGGGCTCATCCATCAGCAAAAGACCAATGATGTATTCCTTTCGAAAGTAGCACGGCGATTTGTCGATTTTTTAACATGCGAACTTTGGTACTGACCAGTGGTACCGCAGATTTGATGCCCGTTTTATCAAAATAACGTCGCTGTTCAAGCGGAAAATAAGCATTTTTTAAAGACGCATTTTAAGTGCTTTTCGTGAAAAGATGCTTCAGCTTTTCGTGGCTCTAACGTGTTACGGTACGCCAATGATGAGTGTGACCGTGAAAAACAGAGAAGTCTGGCCATTGCCGACAATCGATCGACAAACTCAGGAAAAGGCTGGTATGATTTGCTCTGGCACTTATTGCAGCAACTTTCTGCTGCTTCTTCAGAAGACAAAACGCACTGGCAAATACGTCTTTCGGCCTCTTTGGGCACGGCGCCTTGCCAGCCAGCAACGCTGTAGCGTAACAACAACAACAGCAGCCATATGCTCAATGTTGCGCTCGAAGCAAAAATATGACTTGTTGCGTTAAAACCGGCAATTTCTTTTCAACTTTCAACATCTGCTAATTTAAGACTTTCTCTGTTTACCCTCCGCTCGCTCGTTATGCGTGAGCTGGCAGCTTTGAATTACAAATCGGTTAGGCATAATTTAACTTTTCGGTAACCTGAAGGAAATGATGAAATATGACTTTCCAGCATGGTACTAAGCGCTCAGTTTCGAGAGTTATTGACTCTACACTTTGGTGTTGGTCGCCGCAGTCGAACGTTGGCCTGAAACAGTAAGTGGCTGATGAATGAAGAAAGGGCCCCATTCTTATTTCATCTGTAATGAAACGGAATGGCTGACGTATTTATCTGTATGTAACCAGCTGCGCAGAAAAATGACCGAACCCCACAACTGGAAGTGACCCTATGAATGATTTAAAATTGCTGTGACGAGTGTTTGTGATTAATAGTGCTGCTGCATCTGAAGCGGGCGAACAAGTGTTTGTCGCGGTAGTTTGGTTGACCGATTGCTTTCACCGTCGATGCTCTTCACTGCGTCGAGTGTCTTATCGTTTTGATCTGGGTCGACCATGCGTTGGTATCAGCTAGTAAAACGTCATGAAATTTTTTTTGAAAAAGAGATAGTCGCATTAACCGATGGCACGGCGTCGTGACCGTACAGCAAGCAGCGGCAGAGCACGGCAACGGCAGCCGCGGCTGCGCCAGCTTGCACGCGCCGCTGCGGGCACATGACGTGCTGCCAGCGGCAAAAAAACAAGCAGCAACGGCTGCCAGCGCAGCAGGCTCAGCTCGCTTGCAAATACTGGCAGAGCACTGGCCAACAAATTTACATTGCCGCTGCGGCCAAAATAACACGGCTTTGCTGGCTGGCACCATACTTGCAGGCACCGGCACTTCGCTGCCTTACAACCGGCGAGCACGTACGCCGCTCAGCGAAAAGCTGCTGCCCTGCTGAAACGCTGCGGCGTTTGGTAAGCGCCGCAGCGCTTCGGCGAAGCTTCGCTTGCACGTACCGCGCCAGCCAGCATTAGCGCCGCGCCCGCTGGCAGCGCGCTGCCTTTTGCGCTGATGCGTCTCCTGTTGACCTCTATTTTTGCTTCTTTAGATTTTCATCCCCATTCTTTCAGGATGAATAAAAAGAACGTTATCGACGTGGGAGTTGCAGAGGCGGCTGAATTTTCTTAACTGAGACTCAGAAGTACCCGCAAAACAGTTTTCAGCCTTCTGCTCTTGAAATCTTCAGGTTTTCCAGGGCGAGACAGGCAATGCTTGTGCCCGGTCAGTGGCGCAGGGTTTTGAAAGGGGAACAGAAATTTGCTGATACGTTTTGCACTAAGGCCTTCGGCTTCGGAGAACTTTTTTTTTTCCATTCTATGGGGGACTTGCTGGTCGTCATCTAAACAAAGAACTCAACAATAAAGATTTGAAAGAAGGGTGATGAAGAAGACATCTTCTCCATACACTAACCCGATATGACGCAGCAAGTGGCTTTCAGTCTGTCTCAGACATCAGATTCTTCTCTCCTGTTGTTTATTTCAATTATTTAAAGTCGTTTATTCTCTGGCATTTAATTTCCAGTA
>BMAW01019619.1:646422-719041 GCA_019974015.1 Nephila pilipes | reverse complement strand
TTTTTTTTTTAATTAAAATTCGAAACTGCTAATGCAGTTTTCTTAATCTAAAAACCACGAAATTGGTCTTTAGTTTTTGAAAACAAATTTACAATGACATAGTTTATTCTATAGATTTTTAATTTAAGAAAAGAGCGATGGCATCATTTTACAGCTTGTAACAAATCTTAAAATTCGTTCCTGGTATCCTCCATGCAATTGCCTTTGTTTAAGTAAATGTTTCGGTGTTAGTCGGAAATATGTTTAAATTCATTATTTTAAATCCGTACATAAACTTTTACCTAGACATGAAATCTTCAAAGACAATTGCGAAGTCTGTAGTATTGCACGTTAACTGCATAAATATGAAGAGATTTGCGGATTGATAAAGACTCGCGAAATATAATTTCTTAATGTAGCTAATTGTACAGAGCATTCTGGATTGCTTTCATACTCCTTACTTGAGAAACTTACCTAAAAGTCCTTAATGTGTTCTTTCGGCGTGTTTCGACAACTTCTGTTGGTTGAAGGTATTTTTTCTTTCTTTGTTAAGTTCTCAACAAGCTGAAATCTGTCTTTTGTCATAGAAGTCATATCAGCAAAAAGGAATTCCTGGAAAGGGAATACCAAGGAAAGTGGTTGGGAAAACTCTCCCACTTCTGAACGAAGAATGGGTTGGAGATAAGGATAAAGTTCTTTGAATGCAATGAATGGTTCACTGAACAATTGCAGATACTCGGTGCTAAGCGAAATTCATATGGATAGTTATTCTTCCCCTCGACACTTAAGAGGTTATTTAGAGATCTGGTAGATCCCAAAAGTAGCATTTCTTTTATCTACTTATCTCGTCGGAAGGTGTAATGCCAGGTTCAAATTTACATATTGTTTCACATAGCTCAGAAAAGTCTACATAACGAAATTGGAAATTCTTTTTAAACCTAACATTTTTGTTATATTTTTAATAGAAATATTTGAGCTACTATCCTTCAAAAACGTATTCACCAATATTAAGTTAATGGATAGGAGGGATAAATTACTATTTAACTTGAAAATTCAAGTTTTTGTTTTTAGCATTGAGTTTTGAAATCACCGTCAGTTCATATTATCAGCACCGTAGAGGCACTGTGGGGTGAGGCAGAAATGACAAGTGGTACATAACATCGAAGGGCTCTGCAAGCTACAACTACTACATCCTTGTTTGCAGAATTTCTTCCATCTCTGTGCTATGTTTTCCTCCTCCACCTGGAATATCCATCTGATGCAAATTTTATTTGGAAACAATCTATGGTTTGTTTTTCTTTTAAAATGTCTTCATTATAACATATGGATTGAAAAATTATAATTTCAGCTTATTTTAAAGTGTTGAGCAATAGGTAAGAAATTTGTTAAATTATTTTTTTTTTTTTTTTTTTTTTCCAAAAATTGACGAAAGTTATTTCTTATTTTCGAGCTATTAAGTATTCAAAACAACAGCAGTTGATTGGAATTCTATTAATATAAAATTATAAATTGAATATAACATTTTGAAAAAATGTCAGAGGCTAGCAAACATCTTGTTTTAATTGTTAAACTATTACCTAAAATTCTTTATATAATAATTCTTTTCACGGTACCAACTTTTTTTTTCAGTTAACATTTTTTCAAAAAGGATTTTGAAACTAATCAATTAACGTCCTTTAAAACATAAAAATTATTTTTAACGTGGATTTTTTTTTTTTTTTTTTTTTTTTTTTTTTTTTGTTCTCTTAGATTTTGCAAAATGCGATTTCAAAAACATTACTAAGGAGTCTTTAAAATTATTTTTAAAATAAAAAAAAAATAGATATTATATTTTATAGTTTTATTCGTTTCTTATTCACTCTGAATAATCTGATCATTAAAACTAAATTTCAGAGGCAATTTAGAATGGGTTAATATTTTATTTTTTTTTATAAAAAATCTTTTATTTATTTAACTTCTTTATTTATCTTGTTTTCAAAACAATTGTTCTTAACATTCTATTTTTTTTTTTTTTTTTTTTAAAAAAAACTATTCTACAAGAATATTAGCATTTAAAGATTGAAAAAACAAATATGTATTTAAGAATATAAAAGAAACATTGAGAAAATAGCTTGATTTTTAAAAAAGTTATTTCCATCGCGAATTGACTGTCCCTAACTTTTCATTGGACATATTTAATTGCTATTACAAGGACAAATAAAATTGCTCATTTTCGTGATATTTGAACTGTAAAATACAGTTTGGAATATTGACACAACGCACAAAGTTCTTATTTACTCATTTTAAATACTTAGAAAAATATTTACTAACATCAAAGGTTTGCTCAGAAGTTTCATCGCGCTTTCACAAAACCTTCTTTGATTTCTCGTGTTCACTGCATACTTACTGAAAGGCCAATTACTGTTAATCGAGCTCTTTAAAAACTCGGAGGTAATCAGGAAAATAAGCCTTTGATCTGAACATGTGAATTTTTCTGAATAGCAGCTCTCTTCTGCATCATAAGTAGTTTGAAAACTCCAACTAAATTCTTTAGTTTATGAAATTATTCACTGCAAATTACTGAGCATCAACTTCCTTTATTTGAACTAAAAAGAGGAACTAAGAAATAATTCCTTAATAAATGAGATAAGTGTGTAAAAGTAACGTACATTTTTGCTTTCAATCAACGAATGCTCAAATATCAAACCAGAACGAATTTAATGATTAATGTGAATTAAAAAAAACTTATTTGATTTCGTGGGTATTTTATGCAAGTTTTGAGGTAATAAATCGCTTGAATTTTTCAGAGAAAGGCAATAATTTAAATCGAAGGTGTAACGAATCTTAAGGTTGATTGCTTATTAACATCGTAACAGCAGTGCGAATTCATAAACCCCAACGAAAACTCAGCTGACGCCTCACTCCCTTGCCTCCCACACCATCTCAACGCAGAAATTTTTAGCTCCGACAAATTTAACTTGCATTAGCCCTGTTAATCGACATGTCTTTATTGGAACCAGTGTAACGTCCGCCCTTCCTTACCCTGCTCTAGTGCCATATCTTAATAATTTATAAAAAGTAATAATGATCACAAATACTTATTTAAAACACGCAAGAACTGAACAGAATTCCTTATTAATTATCACTGTAGAATATAGCTAATGTCACTCTCTCTAGTATCCCAGCGTAATCACGATCTTAATTTATGATTTAAATAAGAACTCTTACCTTACCTGTTCACTCATTCTTAATCCAATAACTCTCATCAACAGCAGTTATGTAGCATAATATTTTAAGAACAACTGTTTTCAGAGAGTTCTCAAATCTAATAGAAAAACTTCAATCCGAATAACAATTCTTTGATAGTAAGTCGTTATGCTCTATCTCTATCATTTCCTATCAATTCAATTTCCTTTATAAAGCATTGTATTTAAATAACTTCACTTCTCTTCTGTCTTTATCTGATTTGCCTAATCACGTTTCATTTTGGTTGGGAAGTAATTTTAAGTTCATGCAATTCAAATACATAAAAGTCCCCGTGGTAAGTGAAGAAATAACCCCGAACAGCCTGAACTCGACTGAAATATTTCTAGTTACAAGCTCGTGAGTAATAAATTTTTGGATGACAAAAATTATTGATCAAACAAAACAAAAAAGAAATATTGATTGTGTTGTTCATTGAAAAGTATTATAGATATTATCGTAATGCTTACGAACAAAATGATTGCTTTGGAGGCAAATTAATGGATAATTTACCTTAGAAAAGAAGTTTCATGAAATAAAACGTACTGTAAACGTGTAAGATTCCTTTTTAATGAAATGAAATGAAAATATTTTTTATTTAAAAACACATTTTCTTTATTTGAAATAAATATATTTATTAAGAATATTAGACTAAATTAACAGATTTTCTAATTTAGAAAACGCAGCTTTAGCAAAACATTTAAAATTAGTGTTATGCACAAAAGGGACCAGATTCTGAATTCGCTTCTTCTGTGCGCCCAGAATTTTTGCTCTTTTTTAATTCTACACACCTCTATGTTAACAAAGTTATTTCACCTAACGATATTTGTAAAATATAATTTGCTTCAATTCAGGCCATTTTTCAGCTATTATGCATTTCCTGTGTGTGTATATTGACACAATCAAGATATTAACAATAATTTCAATCAAGGAAATCAATTAATGATTTCAAAAGCGATTCTTTTTTTCTCTAGCAAGTGATCTCCTATAGTTTGAAAAGCGTCATTATTACGAAAGAACATAGTAACCGCAAAAAAGGATGATCATCTCATGTTCTAATGGAATTTCACCGAATGTTTTTTTCGCTTGCATTACTTCATGTGTATTACTTCACTAAATGGCTTTCCTTATTCATTTATTAACGGAACCGCTACCAGATGTCAAGACGTGAAAATAGAATTGCTGAGTAACGAACGAAATAATAGTAATTGTCTCTGGAAATAAGTTGTTTTCTGTGAAAAGTTTCGTAAGACTCATTTGCAATGTACAACATAAAATGACTAATGCAATGTGGAAGAGTAAATAAATATGGAAATCATTCTTTAAAATAAAAGAAAACTGATCAATTAAGCAGCAATAAAAACTAATTTGCCATTTACTTACGGATATTGATCTACAAATCTGAAACGAATTTCTCAATACATATGCTTTGAAACAATAATATAATTTTTAAATTGGAATCCGCTTCGAGACCTTTAATTATTTAAACACGGTGTTTACAAACGAAGGAAAAGAATTATTCTATTAATTAAGAAGGACAATTCGTATAAAACTCCTCAATTTTATTCCTAGATGCAATTCCTACCCTAATCTACCAACGTGTGAAGGGGCAGTACACAATTTTACAGGGGGGGGGGGGGATGATGGACATCTCTTTTGTAAAACACTTTAAAGGACTTCCAAAATAAGCTCAATAATGTTCAACGTTTGTGTACGTACATGGTCAACTGAGGTTGCCAATGTCAGATGGGTGTTCCTAGAACTACTTCTTAGCAAATTTCAACTTGTGTGTCCTGTTGGAATTGTCCAAGACCCTTGGAGCACTCAAGTGATTGGAAAGAATACTTACTTATCGATGACCTGTCTGAGTCGTCTGTAGACCTATTTGGAGTACAAAATCCCACCAATTACTCATGATACATATCGTGACTAAGGTTTCATTAGTTTTAACAGTGCCCCATTGACACGTGGGATCCATGACTTCATATGTTTTTTCCTTGCCCATACACATTATTCAGCATTCTTCAACTGAAAAACGACTCGCCAGACGGGAAAATAAGTTTCCAATTCCCAACAGTACAATATCAGAGCTGATAAACTAAGATGAGAGAAATTGCCCAGTGCATTATAGTCATCAAAGGTAGGCCTTCGAGTCCGAAAGGCCATACCTAGGAGATATTTTTGTGCAGTTAGCATGTTTCCACTAGTTGAGGCCTCTACATTGAAATCTGCAGTAATTTAAAACGGTATTGCATGTCTATCCCTTAAAAAGATCGTTGTCAGCCTTCGATTGTCTAATTGCTTCAGAGTCTTTTTAAGCACATTCCTGTCGGAGAGCTCTTTTTTTTTTTTTTTTTTTTTTTTTCCTTCTTCTGTATTTATGATTTAATTGAAATTTCTTCCAAATATCGTAAATATAAAGTAATAGCTGAAAATACAAATTTCATTTTTATCTCAATTATGCTGCGACCTATTTACAAGTGTGCCGACTACTAATCCTCCTTCAGTCACTTAAATCGTGATCACCCATTAATATAGCAGTATAAACAGATCTAACAGTGAACCTAGCAACTTGTTGTCTGATACAAACCGAGCATAACGCATCGAGTTTCGTTCATTGTTCGTATTCCTCTGTTATTTACCAGTTTTTCTGGCACTTCAATATGTATACTTGAACTCGTATATATGTATATATATATATATATACATACATACAGTCGAATATCTGAACGTTGAACTTTAAAAGATTCGAGAGATCTATATACAAAAATAGACTGAAAAAATTTCATCATTTTCTTACTAAAAAAGCTATTGTATATAGTTTATTTTTTAGGGATAAAGAAGTTACAAAATATAAAGTATCAAAGAAAAATTTTATTTTAAAAATGTACAAATATGCATGTAATTTATAAGTTTACTAACAATACGGCATATTCAGTCGTTTTAACTTCAATGAACAGGCCATTCTTAAGCGTGTTCTTGTATCGTATTATTTTTATTTCAAGACCAACTAGTTGAAATTTAAGGATATCATTCGTTTTCGATCTTTTCCGGCATTTTCAAAAGTTTTGATAACCTAATCTCCCGATTATCCAAAACTGTTGATATCCTGCTTGTCAATTTTTTTGTGTGCCAAATTCTTATTTTTCATTCAGCTTTCCACATTATTTATTAAGCTGAATATCCTACTCGTACTTAAAGGTATCCGTTTTGACATCATGTTCATTAACAGAAATCTAAACATAAGCTGAATTTAACGTAAAAATCATGCTCCAAGTTTGTTAAGAGGATTCGTAGAACAGATGCTAAGAATAACATATGTTACTCATCGACAAGTAACATCCGGTCTTCCGTGAATTTCCATTGCTTTAAGCATCGGTAAAACATTTTTTTTTTTTTTTTGCTTGTTTAAATTACGAATATATCCCTTCATATGGATGAAATCTAAGGGGAATTTTTTTAACAAAAAATAAATAAATAAATAAACGTATCTTTTAATGTAAAATTTTTTGCTCGGATTTAACATAGAATTTCAGTACATGGAAGTTCAAAGTATTGTTCGACTGTGTATACACACACGCGCACGCGCGCATATATATATATATATATATATATATATATATATTGATTTCACTTAAATTAAATTTAATTTCATAATATTCCCTATACTTAAGTTATCACAGTAAGGAGTTCATTTTCGTTTCCCCATAGTATTCCAATTTAGCTTTCAATTTATACAATCACACGTTCTTAAAATCAGCACAATCAGCTTAATCTCAAGCTTCGAAGTTGTAGGAATTACCTCTACTAAACTTTCTGTCTGCAGCTAAAATCTTTAGAAATCCCTCCTCCCAATTCAACGTGATCTGAATAAAACCTTTTAAAAAATTTCAAGCAAGGTAAATTTTCCTCCCTTTCACTTTAGTCATAACACTGAAATTACGCCTCTGGTTTCCTCGTATTTTCATAAAGTAATCCACGGAATCGAATGGACGTAGCTTGCGCTGCGTCTATCGCCTGCACCATGTAATTCTCTCTCTCTCTCTCTCTCTCTCACACACACACACACATTCAACATAAAATAAATAGATTTTACTCGGATAATTAGGTTATTATTTTTCCAGCCATGATATTAACAGTAGAAGTTGTAATGTTAATTAAGCAAAACCATATAAACCTCTAACACAATTTCTAAAAAGAAATACGAAAAATATATTAAAATTAACAACATACAAATATTACAGACTTTGATAAGAAATGCAATAAATTATCAAAATAACCATACAAAATTTAAAAAATTTAAAAGATTATCCTAAATTAAAAACGTACAAAATATTATAATGAAAAAAATAAGTTTATTGAAAGAAAAACACATAAATAATAATTTTAAAAAAAATACAAACCTTTAATTAAAAGCTACAAATTAAAAACAAAGCTATCCCAAACCATAGCAATCGCAAGAGAAAGAAATAATGAAAAACAAAAATGGACACATTTAATACCTAAATACGGTCCTAGACTTTGGATTAGGAAATGTGTGTTTAAATCAGTTTTACGGATCCAACGATTACACTTCGATAATTACATTATCAATTGAGGTATGAACCAAGAATAATCAAAACTTCAGAAATGTATGCATGCACACACACACATACTGTCCCCCCCCCTCGTGCTTATTTCTTTTCGTTAGACCGTGTTAAATAAACAATGGCTGTTATTGTTGCTAAGTTACCGCTTGTCTAAGTGTCAATAGAGGCCCTGCCATTGTCAAAATATCTCAATTTATTGGTCAATAAGATTTTGAATTCCGTGAGTCGAAATCCTATTTCATATAAATATTTAGACTTTCATGTACCGACATGAGTAAATTTTAGCAGAAAATTGAATTAATGAAATTTGACTACAACAAAAATATTAAGTATTTTTCAGCATTCAATGGCTTACTAAGAAATTATTTTATCACGGAAAAAAATTTTGTTCTTCAAAGTTTCATGTTAAATACATGTTTTCTCTACATGTGTATATATATATATACTAACAAACTGACTTTATCTGTCTTCTGCGTAGATTTAACTGCTAATAAATAAATTTAATAAAATTTCAGTAACTGATCATTCTTAAATAAATCTAGGACTCTATTTAGTTTATTCGTGAATATTCACTTCTTAACTTTACCAATCAATTAAGCTGTTTTTATATTTTTTTATGACGTCGAAAACATGAGTGCGAAAGGTATTTAAAAAAAGGATTGAAAGGAAGAAAGAAATGAACGTACTATAGTTAGAAAAAAAGTTCCTTTTGCGACAGATAAATCATTTTAATCGTATAAACAAATGAATTTTTAAATAATTTTTATAACTCTTCTATTTAAAAGAACTTAAGGAAAACTTTACAGTCAAACGAGCAAATTCAAATTATTATTTCGCCATGATTTTTATTTCTATGAAGAGAATGAGAGCAATTTGTTCATTATAATATCCCGCAATTAAAATTGAAATGCTAACAATATTGTCATTAAACGTTTGCATATAAATTAATCACAAACATGGAAACTTATATCAAAAACTATATGCCTAATATACAGGTTTAAATTCATTATATTCTGATTGTTTCTTTAGATTAAAAGAAAAAAGAAAGAACAGTTAACAATTGTGCTCAAGACTTATAGGACTTAAAATTACTTAGGGATCAGTTTAAATATTCGTAAAGATCTAAGACAGGTAAGAATTTGAGAAAATAAAACTGAGTATTATTTATGGTAATTATTGAGCTTTCTAATTAAGATCTAAATATCCTCAAAAGATTTAATGCGTTTTGTCTTTAAAAAATAATCATTTCAAAGAATGTGATGAATTAATGTATATTATTATATCAGTCTCACCTGCCTACTAAAAGGAAAAGCAGAAAATAAATCACTATTATTTTTACGTTCAAACACGTAATTAAAGCTCATTTCAACCATCTAAATCTAATATTAAAAAAACCAGCTGTGCTTTAAGATCAATAATTAGAAAAATTGTATTATTTCTAATAATGATTATTGCCATTTGTAACTGAATTGAGATAGTTAAACAGCAAAATATCTAGAATTTGCTTAATATATTTCTAAATCATTTTTTTTGTAAGTTGGATCTAAGGAGGATTTTTGACTGAACGGATTTAATAAAAAAGAAATCATCAAATTATTTGTGCTAATTTCTTTCTTTCTCATGTGTGTGGTCAATCCTCTCAGCTTTTCTATCGTACATGACCTTTCTGAAGTTAAAATATCTATTTAGTTGCTTGGATATTTTGAAAAAGGTTATAAAGCTATTTTCGCATTAGGTTGCACTAAAATATTCCCCCGTCTTATATGATATGGCAAGTTTCTATTTTGACATAAAATAAATTTAATTTTTTAATTAATAGGTTTTCAACTTTCTTTTATGTGCATATATATAACTGCTAAGAGGAAAATCCAAATAGTTAAAGAAAGAAATAACCAAAAAGCAAATTAATATTTATGTAAATCAAACAAACATTTTTTTTAAATAATCAAGCAATCTAAACTTTAAACCACTAAAACAAAATAAAAAACTATTTTAGAATCAAACAATTTAAAAGATAGCAAAGTGATAGAAAAGCCAAAATCTAAAAAAATGGAAACAATGTAATCAATACTGTTATATACTTTTGAGAGGAATGATGTGTGTTTCATATCTGTAACTATAGATCTAACAATTACACTTCAGTGAATTATATTATAAAAAGAAGGTAACAAACCAAAAATCAGAAATTCAACCACAGAAAAAAGAAAGAAGGTACTCATGAACAGAGAAAACATGTTCAAATATTCTACAAAATCCGAAGTTACGCTTAAATAATCATCTAAAATATTGGAACACCATTTAAAAACCTTAAATAAAAATAGTAACATTATTTAAGCCAATAATTAATCACAAGGGTAACAAAGCACAAACTAAAACATAATGAAGTATACGAATATATATATAAATCAAGTTCATAGCATCAAAACATACGAATATTTGAAATCTGATAGCAATTGGGAAGTGAGTGAGGGTACAAATGATGACTTTAAAAAATTCAAGCGTTACTAATGTTTCAAACTTATTTATTAATTTTGAAAAATAGATATGAAATAAAAAAAAAATATGAAACATGAATTTAAAAATATTTGATTATGTGTAAAAAGTGATTATTTTATGTGAAATAAAAAGGTTTGCAATTTAATTTGCATTTGTGTTATTTGATTAAAATAAACTAAGACTATATAATGACTATTAAAAATGTACTGCGGAAATTGTAAGTTTTATGAAACGACGAACAATGTGTATAGTGAATTAACTATAACTATAAAATCCATTTCACTTAACATATTTCTTGAAACATTACAGTTGAATTCTTTTAATTGAATATAAATTTAGCAAAATAATAAATAATTTAAATATAGTAAAATGAGCGAATTATTTTTCTGTATATTACGGTATGCGTTGCGGAAGTATATGTGAATAATTTTTAATTGAAAATTAATTTAAAAATAGAAAGAATAAATTTCCGCTTAGCTCCTAATCTACCATAGACAAAATTATACAGCACGCATAAAAAGAAAAACAAAATTGCGAATAATTTGCTAATTAAAGTGGAAAAACGTCTTTTTTATTCCATTGTATTTAAAATGCTTGATATGAATAATAGGAATTATTCTCATAACTTTTAAGATTTACTAGTTTTATTGATTAATATTTCTGACGGAGAAATGAACGTAATTTTTTTTTTTAAATTGAAGTGTGATTATGATTAAGGTAAAAAAGGAAATGAATAGTTTATCCATTTATAACACAATCAACTTTTTCTCCCTTAAAAACAAATATTTCGTATGAAACGATTTTGATTGATTCAAAGGAATTTTTCACGTTTTACAATACTATAGCGTTTCTTTATTAAAGCAAAATTTGTTTCATTTTTTGTAATGATGATAGAAATAATTAAAAAAAAACATTATAAAAAAAAAAAAAAAAAAAAATCATCTTTTTTAAAGAGTTAAACCAAGGAATTCAAAATGTTAAAATTACGATTATATATACGACTTAAATACGTATATGACACATATTAATATCAGTTTTTCGTGATGGCATTTTGATGAATCATTTTACAAGCGCTGTGGTTGTGGATTCAGACAAAATTCCACGTGATTGTAATAAATAAATGAAAACTTTTTACTACAAATTATTTAAAAAAAAAAAGGAACATTTTTATTTCTGAATGAATGATTATGAAAAAAAAAATTCGAATAATAATTCACATACAATCAAAAAGATTAACGATATATAATTGATACTTTAATATTATTTGTTGTTTTCTATGGTTCTTCATTCTTCTCTTATATGAAACATGTGATGTCACTGAATTCTCCCCCTTATTTTTTGACAATATTTTTTTCAGGTGACACACTTTCTGAAGATTATTTTTAATCGTTGAGAATCAGCAGTGTTTTAGTAAAAACTAAAAATTTCTGTAATTTATTAATATTTTAATAGCATTTCAAATATTTCTTTAAGTACTTAGCTATTCAATTATAATAAGGAATATTTCGGAAGATATTCGTTGAAAACTTCTTAAGATTTATAATATTAAAAACTTCGGAAGATATTCCTTTGTTACCCAATTTAAGACTTTTTTTTTTTAAATTTTAAATTCAAATTTTAGGGTAGTGAAGCTCATTCGATTTGTTTTTAACATGAAAACTGAATAGGCATGGTTTGTTCCTAATTAAAGAAGTTCCAGTCTATTAAAAAAAGACTCTTGTTAATAAGACAGACTTGTTTTGTGAGTTTTTCCCTCAGGTTTAAATAGAAAAGTTTCTAAGGCTTGATAACGAAAGAGAAAGAGATAACCTCACTTTATTCTGAGTTAGAAAAGGAGTTTTGTTTACAGGTTTTCATCACTGAAGAAGTAGTTTCAGTGTTAGAACTCTTACAATTTTTTCTTTTATTTCTAATGTGATCATGAGAGACGCTTTCTCAAAGCAAATTTTGCCACAAACAATTGTAGTAATTAGTGTTTATGCAAGAAAGTTCATAATTTAGTATTTTGATCTTCAAGTGTTTCTTTACATATTACTATTCTTTTCGTTTCCTATGACAGATAATTTACGAAGTGAAATCACGTCGCATCCTGGATATAGATAAAACTTCCCACTCGTATTAATGTTACAGCAATATATATATTTTTTTTCTTACTAGTTCAAAAATTCGTATATTTAATTGATTGGTTTGAATATTCAATTACATTTTAGATATATTAAAATAGTGTTTTAAAATAGATATTTTAAAACACTATTAAAATTTTAGATATATTTTAAAATAGTGTTTTTGCTTATTTTGTAAGTACAATATTACTTATTTCAGTACATTTTTAAGTATAACAATTTAAAAAAAAACATTGAAGAAACATTTTTTTTAGAAATTTTATTTTATTTTGGAAAAAACAATAAGTTATTTTATGATTTTCAACTGTTCGGTAGAAAATTCTGCACGATCGTTCTGTATTTGGATTTCTCTCTCTTTTTTTCCCTCCGTTTTAAAATAAGTTTCTTTATTTTTCTTTATCATTAATATGCGTTCGGAGAAGATATTCGAAAATTCATTTGAATAATTATATCACGAAGATTAAAATGGAACCGAAAGCCAAAGTTTCGAATTTTTTTGAAAACATCTTCTTAACGCAAGAAAATGCCAATCCTCACATTCGAAAATCCTACACCTCTGCAAAAAAGCCTAAGTCATTGTAAATATCTATAATCTATTAGCAAAGATTAGTATCAGTGTATTTAAAGCTTGGATTTACACCTCCAGAATTTCAAACAACGTCTCGTCATTTCTGATATCAATACAGAATAATTGACGGCAGCGATTAAGAGAGGAAAAGATCATAGTTCTAATTCGATGAGAAAGTCAGGGGAAAAAGTTTCTTGGTTTTTGAAAAAGTCGTTAATTCAGCTCGCTATCCGTCAACAAGTATGTTCAAACACGACTTCTAAAAGAATGTCAACACACAGTGCATGGCCTCGTTACATAACGAGATATGGAAGTTTTTAGGCCTCCCTGTTTACATTGTCGGTTTTACTCTTTCCCGTCCTCCTCCCCACCGTTATCAATAAAACACCTGCTGGCTTTCCTACCGCCTGCGGGGGGAACGCTTCTTGATTGGTCAACTTGACAGTCTCCCGTCAAAACCACGTGGGTTCTCTCTCTGACAAAATGGACGCTTTATGATGGCGCCCGGCTTTCTCATCTCGGCGATAATAGAGATTGTT
Source organism: Nephila pilipes (assembly GCA_019974015.1). Taxonomy (NCBI): domain Eukaryota; kingdom Metazoa; phylum Arthropoda; class Arachnida; order Araneae; family Nephilidae; genus Nephila; species Nephila pilipes. Next base: position 705,525 of record BMAW01019619.1, on the reverse strand, counting down.
GGCAGCATTTTCGAATGCCTCTACCGACGCCGCCACTCTTCTCCACTGCAACCCCCCTTCCACTTCTCAAAGTTATGACCGTGTTTATGGATGGCCTACCAAATAGCGGTTTTCAAAATGGCGGCCCCGTTTCTTCTCTTGGGCTCTCACGGGATGATTCTTACATTATGTATTATCATTCAATTAGGTGGGCAGCTTTCCTAACTGAAAGTAATAGTGGCATCAATTAAGGGTAGAGTGGATTCAAATCACGCGCTTTTTGAAAGAGAAACAAAGTTGACGGGACATGTCTTTTATGTCCGCTGAATTCTTTTCCCGTTTCATTAAAAAAAAAGAGAATAGAATAACCGTGAAAGTAATTTTAATAATTCTTCTAACTTTATTTATGAATAAACGTATGGCTGTTGAGTTGAAAACATCCGCGGAATTCAGATAATTCTTATTCCAAGACTATTTTTAGAATAATGAAAGAAAAAGAAGGTAGTTTGAGAATTACTGAGGACATCTTCACGTAATGTGATAGGATCAAACTCCGAACATTTTTTTCAAACATGAAAATATCCCAATAATTTTATAAATGGCTGTAAAAAAATGTTAAGCAAAGTTTCGCTTTAACATTTGGAGTTAAAAATGCATTTGAGGAAATGAATACATTTAATACAGGAAATATCAACTGATCCAAACAAAAATGAGTAATGTTTTTTAAGCTAGTGAAATCATTATATGATTTAACATTGCACATTTTTTTAAAAGAAAGTTGTTCGGAATGAAGATCTTATTCTTTAACAGTAATCCTAATCTTAGTATACACCAATAAAACTTTAAAAAGAACTTCTTACGAGATAATATATTGAACATATTTATACCAAAAGAAAGAGCCAAAAAATCCTTAATCAAATATATTTATGAATAAGATTAGTTATGCATCAAAGCCACGAGCAGCTAAAAATAAAAACACTGTTTAAAGAAATATGAAAAAATAGTTGAATACTTAGCAAATCAAAGCACACATATTCAGGCTTGGGACCGAATAGTGAAGTTAAAATTTATGATCCGAACTCTACCCCAGTGCAGTTTGTTAGACAATATAAATAGATTTCACCAAAAAATAAGAGAGAGAAGAAAATCAAGACCGAAAAGAAAAAAAAAATCCTTGTTATTTGGATATGTAAGAGCTCACTCTATAAATAGATAAAACAATAACTTGTGAGCGCTTATGTACTCTAAAAAACATGAGTCATAAAGCAGATCGACAGAAGCTTGACAATTCACGTATTAATTATCAATTACATTTCAAATGCAGCAATAAAAGTTTTACAAATATTATATATTTAAAACTGAAGATTCCACAGCAATTTTAAAGGTATCAAAGTAAAAGGTGTGCGTATGTGTTATGATACATTAAATTTATCATCTTTTTTTTTATGTAATTATTATTAACACCAAGCCTTTTCTACCTCTTATAACTTTTCTAAGTTCCTCTTTCGAATCGTGCATGTTACATTCAATAAAAATATCATAAGCCCCATTTCAAAACCACTGAATCAACTCTTTTTTTTCCTGGAAACACCTACTATTCTTCCTAGCACATACGAGGGTCAGTGAAAAAGTTAGTTGCACTGCTTAAGAAAACAAAACAGGATAGAAATTTTACAATAACTTTATTTGCATCTTAAAGCTCCATTCAAAATCTACTTTTCAAAGTAACTACATTCATTATTTAAGCATTTGTTGAGGCGTGGTACAAGTTTTTCGATAGCTTCTGCAAAAAAAAAAACCCATCTAATGTCCGATGGGTTGCAGCTTTCACCTCGTCATGCAAGTGGTATCGTAGCTTTGAAAGTTCTTTCAAAGAACCAAAAACACGGAAATCACAAGGTGAAAGGTCTGGGCTATAAGGAGGGTGATCTCACACTTCTCACCTAAACTTTTTCAGAGATCCGCACTTTTGTTTCGTTGCATGCGGTCTTGCATTGTCATGCAGGAGCACAATGCCTTTCGACAGCTTATCTGGCCGTCGATTTTTAGGTGATTGACTCAATCATTTTAGTGTTTCACAATAAGAAGATGCTTTAATTGTGGCACCCTTCGGCATGAACTCTGTATGTACCCCATCTTCTCTGTCGAAAAACAGCTTCATCATCACCTTCCCCGCAAATGAAACAGTTTGTCACTTTGTTCGAGTCGGGGAAATGGAATGTTTTCATTCGATGGAGCAGCGTTTCGTTTCAGAGGAAAGTGGTGAGTCCAAGTCTCATCTATGGTATCAATTGCGTCCAAAAGCTGATTTCCTTTCTTTTGATAACATTGCACAAATGCAAATGCACTTTCAAAACACTTCCTTTATGTTCCTCCTTCAATATATGAGGCACCCATCGAACACAAACTTTATGAAATTGAAAGTGATCGGCAATAATTTTATATACACTTCCATGAGAAATATCCACTTCATACGAGATTTGGTCTACTGTTATGCGTCTGTTTACATGAAAAGCATTAATTCACGAGAGCAGCGATTTCAGAATTTGTCGCAATCGTCATATGTGTACATCCGTTCTCAAACATGTTGCTCCACTTCGCGATAGCTTGACGTGACATTGCATTTTTACCATACACTTCAAGCAACTGCCGATAAATTTCAGTGCAGTTATACCTTTTCGCCCACAAAAAACGAATCCCTGCACGCATTTCTAATTTGGACGCCACTTGCAGCTGTATAGACATGTTTACGACTATTTATCAGAAAAATTAAAATACCCTTGTGAACGCCTTTGCGTCACACGGATAAAAATAAATGTATGAAGTGTTGCCACACAATTTAATCAAAATAACCTTTGACCGAAAATTTTCACGAAATAGTGCAACTAACTTTCTGACTGACTTACGCATAAACGTTCTGCTTCGTCTAAAGCTCTAATTTCGCTGCTGACACTTGCTGTATAAGTTTCACAACCTTGCGCGCTTTACTTCGTCATGGTTTGAAAAAAAAAAAGAATTTAAAAAAATACACCAAAATCGTTCAGTAAAATTAAAGATAAATTACATTGCCTGAATTTGATGAATACCAACATCAACAATAACATCACCAACATATATCAGAAGCTGAATGGATTGGTCTTCGTGCTAAAACTTCAATGAATTTCAACAGAAAAAAAATTCCTTAATCGGAATTTTTGATTAGTCTTTAAGTTTTAAAATCCAAAAGTTTGATTTGATTTTTTTTAAGAAACTGTGTTGATTTTCATTAGTTATTATGAATTGTAAATTAAAATCTTCAGCTTATATAGTATACTTTAAAATTTTTGTTTCTATACTAAATTGGGAAATATTTCTATTTTATTTATTCTGTATGAAATATTTTTCTTGATGCGATTGCAAATAAAACAAAAACTTAAAAACGTATTAGAATAATTTTTGTGCGTCATTGTAAGAAATATTTGACCTATTAAAGACTAGTAGTTAAATTATTTCTCTGAAATTGTCTATAAAAAAGTAAAGAATAAACGGAAATAAAATTAAAAAAATAAGTAATTGTCAATTTTCATTATTCTTAGACCTCTGAGGATGAAATATTCTGCCTCAGATTTGTCCATGGGGAATAACTGTGAATAAGACAACAAATAATCAAAATACAGGAAGAAAAAAAGATAGAGGCTTTGTTTGTTAAAGACAAATATGATTTGGTTTGTTTGAGAACTTACCATGCTTCTCCTGTTGAAGAAAGATATTAAAGGTCAGATAAGGAAATCATTTCAGGCTAGTTTTCAATGAATGAAATTAACAATCCCATTTGAATTTAATTACAAACATTCAAAATAATGTATTTTTTGTTAGAAAATCGTTTTTTGCATTATTTACTTAAATTTGATACAATATTTGTAAAAAAATAATTTAAAAAATTAATCTTTAACAAAAGCTTTGAATTATAATAAAAAAATTTGGTCGTATTCTTTTAAACTGTAATAATTTATATTTACAAAACAATGATATATATGCGTGTGATATTTACAAAGAGAGTTTATCAATGAGGAATATTAACTTGTGATTACAATTAATTTGAAAATTGTTTAGGATAAAAATTAAGAAGTATTATGAATCGTGGTTCTAATTTCAAACTTAACATTTCGAAAAATAGTTTTTATGATATGAAGCAATTCGCTTAGATATTAGTATTTTTATTATTAAGTTATCAATTAAGAATGGTCTTCCATTAGAAAGTTTTAAACTGTTTAAAGATTAGGTTAATAACGATATTAAAAAATTAGTATTGGTAATTTAGATTTTAATGATAAAGAAGATATATATCATAAAAGGGGCCTTTTTCTCTCTCCCTCACTCTCCTTTGTGATTCATAAAGTACCCATATGGGAAACATGACAATTATAAAGTTAAATTTTTTCTTATTTTAAATTTTTTAAATCCTCTTTTTCTTATCATTTTGCTTTAATTTTGGTTTTAAAGACTTAACAAATTTTCCTACATTACTACTTCTCCATTGCTATATTTCCTGTTTAAACACTAGAGGAATTTGTTTTGTAATAATTTTTCGGGTATATATGTTTGAAAACCCGAGTTTTTGCGTCGATATGACAAAGGATGAAACATGGCTCCATCATTTCATTCCGAAGTCCAATCGACAGTCATCATCTGAGTGGACTGCACACGATGAACCCGCTCCAAAGCGTGCGAAAACGCAACAGTCGGCTGGCAAGGTTATGGCATCTGTATTTTGGGATGCGCATGGAATAATTTTCATTGACTACCTTGAAAAAGGAAGGACCATCAACAGCGACTATTACATAGCGTTATTGGACCGTTTGAAGGACGAAATCGCCGAAAAACGGCCGCATTTGAAGAAAAAGAAAGTGCTGCTTCACCAAGACAATGCACCGTGTCACAAGTCAGTGAAAACGATGGCAAAAATCCATGAATTGGGCTTCGAATTCCTTCCTCATCTACCGTATTCTCCAGATCTGGCCCCCAGCGACTATTTCCTGTTCTCAGATCTCAAAAGAATGCTCGCTGGGAAGAAATTTTCGTCGAATGAAGAGGTGATCGCCGAAACTGAGGCCTATTTTGAAGCAAATGACAAATCGTACTACAAAAATGGTATCGAAAAGTTGGAGGGTCGCTGTAATCAGTGTATCACCCTTGAAGGGGATTATGTTGAATAAAAAAAACTAATTTTGCCAAAAAAATGTGTTTTACTATGGTAGACCAGGGACTTTTCAATTGACCTGTTAATGTTATATGTGTATGTACATATATATATATATATATATAAACACATATTTCGCACGTTTAGGAATTAAAAACTTTTCTTCTGAGCACGAAATATTAAAAAACACTAGTCACAACGACTTATCATATATTAATATTTAAAAAAAATTACATATTTAAGAGTTTATAAAATTATTATAATTATTATTTTAAAGATCATAAATTTATGCCGTTTTTCTTTCATGTTTATGTTCAATTTCCTAACATGTTCTTTTATTATTAACACGTAGACACATATATGTACAGAAACTTGAAAATCAGAATAAAAAGCTGACGGATAAGAAAAATTAATACAATTAACAGCAGAATAATATCTCTGAATGCCTTAGTTTTTCACATGCATTTTACTTAATATAATTATAAGAGAAAAGCATTGCATTCCTGCTTGAATTGGTATACAATGATAAAACATATCTTACTGCAAGACAAATATCTAGCAACGGTTGAAATTGAGATATTAAAGCTTAATATTTTAATACGAAACTTTTAGATACGTAAGAAAAGCGAGAAAACTCAGAGATTCTACGTGAATTTGTTATTCTAATAAAAAGCAATGTCTGATTATCAAATTAGCCTTGGAAATATTTGTTTAAAAGTAAACAAAATAATATTCTTTATTCAATATTTCTTTTATTTAATAAATTTAATTTTCAATTATGAATCTAAATTAGCACTGCTAAGACGCTCTTAAGTAAATCAGATTTGTTTTGCAAGATTCCGAATGAAACAACAAACGAAGTGCTAAGCAAATTTTGATGTAACCTTTTATGTTCCCTATATTTAGAGATTAATATTAACACGATTTTTATTAAACATGCAAATTCTCTTATGTAAAAAGTTATTTTTCGTATTCAAACACTGTACAAGTTAATAAATAATATGCTTTGCACAATAGCTAATTATTTTACAAAACAAATTTTGACTAGCATCACTCTTACAATAGTTGATTTTCGAAAACATACAAACAAGCTTACGTTATTTATTTTTATCTCAAACTGAAATATTGACATCCAGCTTTTATTTACTTTTTAGTGTACAATAAAATATAAACAATATAACAAGAATATCGGTTGAGAAACATACAAAATGAAATCAAATAAGTATTCAGTACATTCACAGTTAGCTGCATTCCAGTTACATAAACTAAAGTTAGTTCAATCGTTTTTATTTGCTATAAAATCATAAATAGTTTATAGTAAACTGAACATTGCCTGGTAAAAATATAAATGCACAATAAGATATTCTAATCTCGTCGTGTCATTTTAAAAAGACTCTTTTGTTTGCTGAAGAATATGAAAACTTTAAAGTATAAAAGAGATCGTGATATTACCTCCAATTTTAACGACTGTGTCAGAAGTCGGATACTTTGCAACAACTAATGCAACAGCAGCAGCAATAACAAGCTCCAGTATCACGAGATTTCATAAGCCGGAGAAATTTCTATTTTCTTTTAAAAGCTACGCAAATAAATGTCTTAATCTTGATGCACTTAGAAATGAGTTCTTTCCCTAGCAAAGTTAATCTTGCAACATGAATAATACTCGTGTAGAAACTAAACTAATCCTAGTTATGCTTTAAGATGGTATTAAATTACTGCGATTCTGGTATTTTTGATTCGCGAAGGCAAAAACCGTATCAAATGTCTGAAGAAGCAATAGTCCGTTTCAAATGATTTTTTTCCTTTTTAATGCTTAGACATTAGTTTTGTTTGAATAGATTCTGTATGCCAAACCAATCACATTGATTGATAGTATCTATCAGTGAAAAATCAGCAATGCATCAAGAAACAATTCAAATAATTGGTATCCTCATAGTTTTATTTTGAATTCTCTTTATTACAGAAACATGTTTTGTTGCATAATATATTATAATCCCAATTTCTTTCAAAATTCATTTTAATTGTGTCTTTTATTTTTTAAAAATATCTGTTCAAAGGATGAATAAAAAATTAACAAAATTCTTAGAACATTTAGAAATTCTAAGAACGTATAATTCATGGAAAATAACTAATGATTAAAAATGTATTGTTAATTTATTAAAATTGAAATTATTTATATATAAATATGTGTGTTTAATTAAAATAATATTATGTAATAAATATAATACAATATAATATAAAATGTATTAAAATTATATATTTAATTAATATAATTGAAATAATTTATATAGATTAATACTATTATAGAAACAGGAATTAAAATTTAAGCAAATTTTTTTAAAACTGCTAAGAAACTTTACAAGCAATTTGTTTAGATTATAGAAAAAGTAAAAAAAAAAATGAACATTTTTGAAACGCAGAAACCTAGAAAAAGGAAAATCACACAACAAAGCAATTTAGAAAGAGATCAAACACCTGAAAGAATGCTAGACAAAAATAACAAGAAGATAAAATTCAAATCATAAACAAGTACAAACCAAGGCTCGAAAAACAATGAAAACAAAAAAGACAAAAACAAAAAAAACAAAAAAAAAAAAAAAAAAACAGGATTATAACTTATAAATTCTGATTATGGCTAATGATTGATTAGGTGTTTGAACATATGTTTTACCGGCTCAACGTTTCTAACTTTAAAATGTTGTAAACAAGCAGAAATTCCACAAATTCAAAGAAAGAAAATGAAAAAAGACTTCGGCGCTGAACGAAACACCGGGGGATATTACGCTACCCCGTAGAAGTGGAGAGAGTATTTGTCCTTGATGCGGCAGCGTTGTTTCGAACCCCCAGAAGAAAAGTTGACCGGTTGCTTTTTGCTGCGCTCTAACCAACTAGGCTGAAAAGATACCTCATCTGGCTACTTAAGTAAAGCGTTTTAACTTCTGGTGCTGTTGTAGAAGAGAATCACCGAAAGACCAAATTACAATCGAAGAGACCTTGTGAAAAATATGTACAAACGAAGAAACAAACCAAAACAATAACCAATAAAAACAGAAAAGGAACTATCTAAAAATTAATCAATCATATTAAAAAAAACTTCATGAGACTAATTGCCTAGCAACAAGAAAACACGAATCTAGCTCTAAAAGAACTAAATTTTCCCGGTCTTGCTAGAACCGAAAGTGTAACAATGCCATCTATCAAAAAAAAAAAAAAAAAGAGAAAAAGAAAAAAAAAAAAAAAAAAAATGGGGATATAATAATAAGAAAAACAAATTTAAAAATTTTAAATTCAAATACAAAAAGAGAAAAATTGACTAAAATTGTAATTTTTATATTTTAAATTACTCTAAAGAAACTCGGAAGGAAATTTTGTTTGCAAACAAATTTTCTCAAGGTTATTCAAGTTAATGTAAATATCCTGTGTTTTAATCACAAATCTAATATTACGCAATATTCGGAAAAAGAATATATTCCTAAAAATATTCAGACATGATGAATTCCCAAGTAAGGGCACGTTACGAATCCCAATGGAGGAAAAAAGGGTCCCTTTAACAAATATATTAAACTAAATTTTATGTTATTTCCTACTTTTAAAAAAAAATATCTAAGTATTCTGCTTCATTTATTTTCACATTAGTGGGTAAAAAATTTAAATACCCTGCTTAAGAAAATAAGAAAGATTTAACTCTTTATTATTATTAATTTGAAAGAAAGTAACAGCCTCCTTGTATCTAAATTCGGAGTATTTCGAAACTCATGGGCAAAAATTTAAGGGATCATGGAATACATTTAAACAAGATTCTCACCAAACCATGCATAAGCGGAGAGAAAGCGGTGAACTGCTAGACCCGTGCTGTAATGGAATGCATAAAGCGCGAGTTTTTTCACACATCGTCATTTTTAGCGTGGCTTTCAGGAGGCATTTCGGCATGCAGTAGTTAGGAATAGGCCCTACTCTCCACCTATCCAATGTGTGGAGAAAATTACTTGTTCAGATGCTTTCTATCACCCCTTAAATTTTTGCCCATGAATTTCGAAACACCTTGTATTCTAAAATCATTATAGTAAAAAAAAATAATATCCATAAAAATATAGATAAATATTGGTTAATTAATTATTTGTATGACCACCATGTAGTGTACCTTTAATTTGTCTCTAAATCTTATTATTAATTTTTTTAAAAATGTCCCTTTAAGTCTAACATAATTAAGTATTTATAATATGTTATACGTAATAATCTTATTAATATAAAAAAATAATATATTGAAACACTAAAATAAAAGTTTTAATTTTAAAAAAGTAATTTTAACCTCCTTATTTTTGATAAATGAAGCAAATACAGTAAGAACTTAAGTCACGTTTTTCAAATTCTCTGTGGAAACATTTAATGAAAGATGGGAAATAATTAATGGAGATATCACCAATAGACTAAATTATTAAAGTAAAAAACTTTATAAAATAGAAAGTGAACTTATTGATGAAATTTTACATTCAAGTTATAATAGTGGAAAACTGAAAACAATAAACTTTCATTATGAAACAAATTTAATTTTATGCATTATAACGATATAGAAATACGAAACTGTGCTCAAAAACAAAAATTTTCTCATTTCAAAATATATCTTTTTCAAATGCTTTCAGAGTATCAATAAGATTTTTAAGGCTATATTCCGCTCAATAACATTCTAATAAAACAAAGACTATATTTATGGTACTAAGGACATACTTATAGTAATGGTTTTATGTAAAAGTTCTTTTTATGCGTAACTTTAAAAGAACTAGCATCAGATTGATATTTATTGATAAATTTAATTAACTTTTAATACACAGTAATCAAAATTTCAAATTAAATCTAATTTTTAGGAAATGTAGCATTTGCAATAAAACAATATTTTTGAGATGTCAAAAACATAGTCTTAAAATAATATTATATTTTACCATTTATTCCAATTTATGTACAGTTATCATGGCCGATGGAAAACAGATACAAATGGTGCAATTGCATAAGGTTTCCAACTCTTACGATATTTAAAATTAATGACTATTACATACTTGAAATTAATTAGTAATTATAGCATATCAAATTATCATGTGATTACTGAATAGTTAAAGTTTAATCATGATTAATGCAATATTTATTAATCTAACTAAATTTCGCTTCTCTAGACGAAATTTTTTTGCTCTGCATTTTTCACGAGGGGTTACAGTAAAGTTTAATTACTGCTTAAAACAACAGGTATAGGTTATTCTTAAGATTTATCAGCACTGTCATCTACCAGAGTTATATATTTCTACATTAGTTATACATTGTTCATTGACATTTCGAAAATCGCCATTGAGGAACTCAGAATATTGCATCGAAAACCATTGTTCCACCTCATGAATAACGTCAACTGCGTTGTCAAATAACTGATCAACCAATATATATATATATATATATATATATATATATATATATATATATATATATATATATATATATATTTAATTTTGGGAATGCGTCACTTGGGGTGAGATCGGGTGAACAGGGTGGATGTGGCAAAATTTCAAAGCCACGTCACTTTAAATCCTCAATCACACCTCGAGATGATTAGCAGATGAATTGTCGGTTTCGAAGATGGACAACTTTGGTGATCATACCACGCTGTTTCTTGACCAAAGTTTCATACAATTATTCAGCAGTGAGCAGCAATAGGTACGAGTGATGGTCGAAATCTTCGCCAGGGTTGTTAAGAGGACTCAACGGATTTCTGAATATTAGTCTTCTTGGGGGGGGGGGGACAATAGTATTATATGACAAGCTATCATTTCGTCGTATATTTACCGGGTCCTTTCACGTGAAGGAACTTCATTGCCACTGCGAACCTCTATTTTCTCGATACTGCGATTTACTTCATTCTAGAACTTCCTGAAACTAAAAAAATCAACATTAATGAGTTTGCACGTCTCTCTCTCTCTCTCTCTCTGTATATATATATATATATGTGTGTGTGTGTGTGTGTGCGCGCGCTTATGTATAATGACTTTAAGAGTACGTGACACTATCCGATTAGAATTCCATGGCTATAATAATCACAGTTTATTCTGACTAATGTTAGTTAGCGCCCCAGGCCCATGCGTCACTTGGGCGGGTACCGCCTGATTGGACTTCTTAGACCTGGGTAGAATTTGAATTTCACTTAATGCAGCATAATAAGTCCAAGTAAATTTATATAATATAAATAATAAGGAGAATTTCAAATAATTTATTTCATACCTTTCATATTGTCGAACGAGGTTGATCGATTGGTTATTGACGTCGCACTTCAAAACAACACGTGCACTGTTTACAACGAACCTCGTAATTTTAAACCTCAAGCAACATGTTATATGTAAGGACTTCTTCAGATAATGTGGTATTGGACAGAAGGATCTTAAGGTGTTTTAGCTTGAGACGCAAGGTCTTAGAGAGGGAAATCTCCTTATTAATATGATACCGGCGAAAACCAGTTTTTGCAGTATTTAAGAGTGCGCCAGTAAATAAATTAGGAGCTCAAATGAATTTGTATCAGGAAATAAAGATGAACTCCTCACTATGATAGTTAAGGTATAGGATAAACTAGGAAATTAAATAAAATTTAAGTGAAATCATCACACATACACATACAAACACACACATATAACTGACACTCACATTCCTATACACACACATATATACATATATATTTGCATACTTGACCTTCAAAATAAGAGAAAGGTCACTGCCTGCATGAATTTCGAAAAATCATGCTACGGGATAAAGATATCTCTTTTTATAAGTTAAATATTTATTTATAACTAATAATTTATAAATAGTAAACGTAAACCTAATATAACAATATTCAAAATGCGAGCGATTAAAAATGCTTTATTTCTCAACTCGTGAGGTAATTAATTTGAATATATTTTAATTCGTCATGAACAATATATAAAGAAGGATTTCCTTTTGTTTTTGTGTAAAGTATACAAATCTTTAATTTTATTCTAAACTTGATGAAATTTTGCACACTTGTCTTTAAAAACTGGAAGAGTCAATTGTCAATGTAAGATTTCCAATTGTCAATGTAAGATACGTGTTGAAGAAGAGGCACAAAGTATACGTAAGATACTTATTCATATCTAACAATTTATAAATAGTAAATACAAAAATCCAATAACAATACTTAAAATATGAGGGAAGATTAGTAATATTTTATTTCTCAAACCCTGAGATTGTTAATTTGAATATATTTTAATGCATAATATGTACGTAATGAAGAAAAATTTGATTTTTTTTTCTATCTTTAATAAATATATTGGACTTTTTAACGTTGTTGAAAGGGAACTTTAAAGGGTGTTTTCTGAGAATTTTAGAGGAATAATTAAATTTTTGTAAGTTAGATAAGTTTAGTTTAGGTATCAATTCATACCATTCGAAATACCATTGAACAAAAGAAAGAATATTGATCAGAAAGGCTTTGCAGCTAAAAGACAAAAAAAAAAAAAAAAAAAAAAAACTATCAGGGCATCTGAAACATCTGAAGAACGAGAGCTTCGTCTACAGCAGATGCCAGTGAGAGCTTCTACATCTGAGGCAAAGGAAATTTTGGCTCACAAAGAGTTTCGTCTAGAGTAAAAGCATGTGATAACTTCTACGCCTAAGAAAGAGAAATTCCAAGGTAAGACAGCTGCATGTATCACATGATCGACATAGGAAGGAAGGATCGAGAACCATTACATTATTCGTATCATATTAATCCGTAACATCGACCCACCAAAGGCTCAGCAGAACAAGGCTCTCCTTACAGATTATTCTACCCCATCTATTGCTGAACTTAACAGAGCCCTACCTTCATCCCGAGAAACGGCGTAAGTAAAGATGATACCCAATGATTCAAATATGACCTTCCATTTCAAACGATTATAGTTTCCCATCTGACTTGCATTCTCTTCGCGTATCAAAAAGAAACAGGAGAAATTCCTTATGTAGCAGATATTAACTTGGAAACGCCGTGTTTTCCCTGTGGCCAATTTATACATAGTTTATTCTAGATTCTCCACGTCGGATAGTTTCGAATGGACAAACGAAAAACTGTGTATCCTCAAACTTTGCAACGGATAATATTATTTTCTATCTACATAAAATCTACAATTTTGATAGAGTTTTTTTTTTTAATTTTGTACAATTCAACTCGAACCAGTATGTATAGAAATTCGTTATCCACTTGAGTGGCCGTGGTAATCTAATAGTTATAGTCGCGGGCTCGTGGTCTACTTTGTTTTCATTGAGTCATAGGCTCGAGCCCTGATGCCACAAATACCCACCGAGTAGTGCAGCTAATAACGTTAAATCTGGTCAAGATCACAAGTCCTCCCATGGACGTGGAGTGAAGTTTTGAAAGGTAAGTGCCAGGTCAAGTGTCAACCTGGTCACTTGATCGAGGTTCAAAATCACAAGGATCACCACCATAGCACCACGCTTCTCAGCGCGACGTTAATAAAAATCACATGTCTACCTGATCTTTTGAAAAATTACCTGATCTCCTTAAATAACGCTTCATCACTGCATAAAGGCTGCGTAACGTTGGGTACTTCGACCAGTATTATATATATATATATATATATATATATATATATATATATATATATATATAATAATAATAATAATAATAATAATAATACACAGTAGTATCTACTAATTAGAACAACCACAGGACCAGATATTTTGTCCCTTAAATAGTGGTGTCCCTTATTCGAAGGTATCCTTTTTACAAGAGGTTTCTCATTGAACTTGTAATTCAAGAAGATTCAAAAGTAGGATTGAGCTTAGCTTGATTGTTATTCTTTAAAAATTGCTTAATCATTTAAATTTCATAAAATGGCTTAGAGTGTTTCATAGAAAGTCTACATTTTGCCAATTTTTATTTTTACAATTATTATTCTATGTTTTATTTTGTAAAGGTGTATTTTTTTCTCTGCAAACTTATAAATTCCGAATGAAATTCTTCATAAGTTGTTACTGTGTGTAAAATGACTATAAATATTACAACACAGGACTTCCCTCCGAACATGGACTCACGCAATAGATACAATGAACACATTTTCTGCGAAGTTCACTCTTTTATGCGTATAAAGCTTGAACAGTTGTCGTTGCACACATAAACCCCGCAAAAGGCAATCGTTTTGCTCAATGACGTACTATGAATGACATGACACTGTATATACAGGTCGCTGATGACTAAGACATGTCATCAAATTGTATAGTTTATGTCTTTCGAAAAAGCGAGACATTAGTTCTTTTTACGAAAAGTATATTCTTTTTTCTTACGCTAAAATTAATAAGAAAAAAAAGTTTTGTTTACTTGTTTCGAAAATGAAACATCAATTGCTAATGCGTGCAAATTCTCTTCTGAAAAAATAACTTTAAAAGAAAGAAAAATGCTTCGCAAATTTTTATATTACGACATCCTTTTCTAATAGAGAAGGTTTTGAGGAATATAATCCTGCACGAGCTCTATTTTTATTTCATTTTAAGGGGTAATTGAAAATAAAAACATGATTTGTTTAACTGAGTTTAAAGTAAAATCTTTGTAAACTACAATGGAAAAGGACTTTGGATATATTTATATGTTCTAGGATGTACAACAACATATAATTAATTCTTATTGTATGTGGCTAATTTTAATGATTACAGAATAAAGGTTATTTTTTTTTTCTTTATTATTATTTGCTTTATCATTTTTACAAATATCTCATGACTTTAAAGAACATTTCTTAGAATTGTTTCAGATATTTAATAAATTACGCGTACAGCAGCTTGCTTCCAAAATAATCAATGAATCATGAAATAATTTTTTATAAAGAGACATATAATTTTAAAAAAATGAAACTAAAATCCAACAATAGATAAAAGATTAATAAGTAACGTACAAATGTTTTTATTTCATTCAGCAAAAGCGACTTAAGAAATCCTTCTAGATGAAAATGTGTTTCCCGTAAAAAATTTGTTTTGGTCTTTTTAAAAATCTGAGTTCCATTATTTAACCAACAAAATTGCAAATTTATTTTCCCGGTTTTTTAGTACACCTATCGCTTGAAAATATAAAAAAGTTGCATTTGTGAACTGTTTTTTAATTAATATATCTTTGTCTTTTGTGACCATTATTATGAAATTTTTCCATTTACGTTGCCCTAAATTAAAAACATTTTGAAATGTTGTTCAGAATTTATAAGTAAAGAATATCATGCTAAATTCATTTTACAATGCATTTAAAAAGAATTATATACTATTTTATTTTAATATCTGATTTTATGTACATTTTATGTTTCATGAAAAAAAACAGATGTTTATTACACGAGGTACAAAAATACATTTACTTGTTGGAACAAATAGCTGAATAAAGTTTTAAAAGTATTCTACTGAACCGAGTAAACAATGGGTATCTCACAAAAATGAATATCTCTTAGAACAAAAGTATTGATTATTAACTAAATATTATATTTAACATTTGGATTAAATAATTCTTAATATTCATTCTTGTCCCTTTCGTAAATTTAGTTTTTCATAGTTTTGAAATGAAATATACTTTCATTTTCGAAATTTGTTGTTTTTCTTCCCTCTCCCTTCGATTCTATTCAATTTTCACATATATAGTTCTCCATTTTCAATTTAAAATGAGGGAATATTCCATTTTTATTTCGATCCGATGAAACATTATTAGCATAACTGTATTGTTAGCTTCTGTATAAAGTTAAAATTAAAAATAATGAAGTCAATGCAATTGAAGACCTTCTAAACGGAAGCAGGCATTAGGATGGAAAATTCCACTGTTGTACTTTGATAACTCATGCATAATGCATAATAACTCATCTCATAATGCATATACTTAGCTAAAATTATTATTTTAACTGCACAATTCACAATTAAATCTGTCCTGTCATTAAATTTTCTTAGGAATTAAGAAATTGAAAGGAGATTTTTGTATTCTTCTCTCATTCAAGTTGAATTTCAATTTGTGAAGCAACTAATATACTTACCATTTAAAGCACAATATTTTTAAGACCCCACTGAGTTTCAGTATTAGCCTCCTAACTTGAGGGAGTAATCCTTTAAGTATCATTATTGAATTCTATAAGGTTTTAAGATACCATTGAGACCTCGGGAAAGTGAATGTAATCGGCTAAACACGAGGAATTTACATTCAATTCCCTAAGGATACGAACAGAGACAAATCATTGTCATTACACTTGCCTCAGGGCCATAAATTTAAATAAGCTCTCGGGGCTAATCTTGAGCTTTGCAACCCAGGGAGACTATCTTTCCAGGCACGCGAACTGAAGGATAGTAGCCAAAAGAGAGATTAAGTGATGATGCAAGGTTTCAAATATAGAAAAGAACACTTTTTTTTTTGCATCTTTATTAAAAATTAAAGATCTTGGTCTATCCAATGGTTGTTAATATTAATATAATCAACAACATTCTGTGATATAGTAGGGTTTAAATAACAAAAGCGTTGTTTATAATTATAATCGTTTGAGCATTTTAGTTTTATATAGGTAGTCTCAAGTCTCGCTGTGTTTAAAAAACAGCTACAGCATTGATAGAACTGCGGTCGTGACTGTTTTTAGATTGTGGTTACGATTCTCTCTTCAATCAATGCATCTGAATGATACAGTAATACACTGTACCTATGAATCATAGAAATGGGTGAGGGGGAATTCATATGACTGTATCTAACATATGAAGTTCTCCCGACATAGATGTGCTTTTCTGGATGGTAATCAAAGATAAAAGATAAGATTTGGCAAGAGGCGTTTGAATCTCATTTTCGTACTCTTTAGAGACTTATGCCTGATATAATATATCATTCATTTAACAAGAAGCCAACAATTTATCTTTTGCCACATGGTGGAAAGACTTTCCCTAATCCGTTAGTTTTACCTGCTATCCTCGGATATTAAGGGATAAAATATGTCAGACAAAACGCTTTGTTCTTAACAGTCTCTTTGCCTCTGCATGTTGTAGCATTATTTAATTTATTAAGAATAGGACGTGATTAACATAGAACATTCATTCTGTAGGAAAGTTCCTTGTGAAATATAAAAATCCCTTCTTGGAGGACATTACCAAAAAAAAAAAAAAAAAAAAACCTCCCTCGCGTTTACATAATAATCGAAAAGCGCAACACAGTTCAGCTTTAATAGAATAAAGAATTTTTGAAGCATGCGTTAACTTGAATTCCAATGCTTTTAGTTAAACTTTTCTGAAATTGCAAGGCGTAAAATTTTTCTTTAAGGTAATGTATAGTTTTATATACATTTTAAGCCACACAGATTAATGCTCCATGAAAGATCGTGACATAAAATGGATGGTTAAGATGAACAAGCATAGAAAAAGAAATGACTGTAATTTCAAAATCCTTTGATAATTTATTCCAGAGTTCGATCGCTAAATGTGAGGAAAGCACGAAGGTATTAGTCTACTCTGGCCTAGATGTAACCTGTCACCCGGTATGGCATAAGTTGATAAAGTTCCCGGTTAGTGGTGGCTACCAACAAAAACCTCAGGGATTCCCATTAATCTATGCGGGATTTCTTACCAAATTATTTACAACTAACGGGCTGAATATGTGACGTTCTAGGATGGTTGTAAGCGCCTTCAAATCAAATCTCAAATACACACTATCGGGAAGAAATCTCAGCAGACCAACGAAATGTTTGGCAAGTTGATTGCAATTCATAGCAATGTGTTCTGTAAACGCAGGAACGTTATCTTGTTGTTAGAACGGCAGTGGTTGACCTAGGACCACAACCAAACAAGAAGACAAAGTGATTGTTATATTGACTGTCACAACTTCGGATTCGTTGTTATCAATTGTTTGTTGTATGACTCGGAACAAAATAATCAACAGAGTCATTGACAAACACCTGAGAGAATGGAATCTTTGCCCGTGACAGACATTACACGCTTACTCCTCGGTGTAGGGCTCGATCAGCATGAAATGGCGTTGGTTGAGACAAATATTCTTAAGTGATGAGTCTTCTTTCAAGCTGAGTCCTTATGAGCAACGTAGAAGAGTCTGTAGGCATCAAGGGCTACGCGTAGAAATTCTATCCTTATTACGAAGTGTACGGGACGTACACCACTGGACTTTATAATCTAAGGTACTTATTTCCTTTAAAAACTATACCCCTTTGATAGTGAATTCCTTACGTAGGTGAAATTCAACCATCTATTGTGACGTTGCATTTGTTTTATTTTCCTTTTTACTTTTTGGCAAGATAATGCCGGGCACACACGGCATGCTTTGCTATGAATTATCTTTAAACTTGTCAAGCATTTCCTTTTTTTATTTCCTTTTGAATAAGGTGCTATCTTCTTTGAAAGTCATACCTCTTTGTTAGTCAATTGGAGCTTGGTGATACGTAGATGAAATTCAGCAATTTGTTGTGCTGTCGTTGATTTTGCTTCCTATCGTACTTACTTTTCAACAAGATAAGGCCTGGAGCACATGGCATGCTTTGCTATTAATTCCTTATAAATTTGCTAAACATTTCCATTGCCTTATGGGTTTTCTGATGTCTCCTCCCACAGAACACATTCAGTACCTGATTACTTTATTTTCTGATGTAAAGGAGCACAACAACATTATTAGAATGTTACAGAAATAAACTGGTAAGATATCTCGCTATATTAGAACTTCATCACTTTATGCTAAGCTGGGTGACCACTTGTATCCAGGATAAAAGTGGACCAACGCCTTATTGATTTTTTCACTTTGTAACGATAGAATTTTGAAGTAAATCGTCTAATTGCTCTGAAATTGTAATAGTTTTTTTTTTATTATTTCCATCCATATTTTTACCATCCATTCATTTTTGTCTCAATAAAATAACTCCTTCATAGTGCTTCTATCTTTATGTCTTAAGAAGTAGACATCACAACCTACTAGACAGAATGATGATGATAAGAGACTTAATAACTCAGTTTATGTTACGTTTTTTTTTTTTTAGAAAGCATATATTTAAAGTTAAATAGATTATTTTAAGTTAGCTAAAACATATTTATGGTTTCTTTGTTTTATACTCGGGTTTAATGTCTATGTGGATATTTGACAGTTGTTTTCTTCATGACTATATTCCATACTAATTTGATAACTGTATGATAGGAGCTGTATCTCTTTTCACTTATCCATTAGCTATTAATTTTGTAAGTATTTAAACTAATTTTATTTTTGTTCTACTTGAGAGAACGAGTAATATCCTCAAGCACAATACTATATTGATATTTTTAAATACTAAATTGTTGTAGATCATTTGCAACCTACTTATCTGAGTCAATTGAAGTGTGGTATATGCTTAGGAATCGAATTACCTATTCAAGCTTAATAATGTTCACCGTTTGTTGAACGTTGAACATTATTGTGACCAGCGGAGGGTACTTAGGGGGTTTCTAGAGTAACTTGTTTGCAGCTTTCGATGTGTGGGGTACCGAATTGTTCTATTGGAATTGTCTAAGTTTCTCGGAATGCATGCAGATAATGAATGGGAGTAAGTGATTGGTAAGAATACTTACGTACCAATCACCTGTCTGTGTCGTGTGTAGACTCAATCAGGAGTCCCAAATCATGCAACAACACATGCTTCATACCATAACAGAAGCTCCACCACCTTGCATTGCCCTGCTGACATCAGGATTTATTGCTTCATGGTCGCATTCATCAGTCTGATACAACTGGAAAAGTGACTCATCAGGTGAGGCATAGTCCATTCGCAGTGCTGGAGGACTTACATGGGGGGGGGGGGCATAACTTTGTGCCTCGCTCTTATCAAGGATACACGAGAGGGCTTTCAGCTCTGAAGGAAAGACCACACCAAAATATTGTAACGAGAAACTGGAATACAAATACTTGACAATGTTTCCAGCGAAGAGATTCGTAGAAATTGTTACCTCTTGTTTAAGCTATATTTGCAATAAATACCTCTTCATGCGAGTATACTATTGTTTGTACTCCATATCTATGCTACTCATTGTAAAATGCATTAGTGTTTTTATAGGCACACACAAAAACACGCAATATTTATATAATTATTATCCGAGTTAAAAATGGCAACGACGGTCTTGTTCTGATTATAATTATCAATCAAATCGTTTCTAGTGAAAACAATGAATTTTCGAACAGAAAACAATGGTAAAATTTAAAGCTGTGATCAAGATAACTTACTGAATGATTTTATAAATTTTATCGGACTCGCATTGTCTCTTGATAAGAACTCTCTTGAAATCTCAGATCTATTTCGAATGTGAATATGTTTTGGGGAAAACAATGATTATGGATAAATATTTCATACAATATTCAGTAAAGATAAAATCTGTACCTCTAAGAAAATGGTATTTTTACAGCGAAATATTCAATCATAAAAATAATTTATGAAACTTGTGTAAGCGTTTTATCATCATTTAGTCTAATTTATTATTTTTACCATTTGGTTTAATTTAACTTCAGATTATTAATTTTACTCATCGCCTTCTGATTTCAAATGGTAGATTTTGTTGTTAATGTTATCATTGTTTGTGTTCCTGCACATGTACATTCTTTTTAAGTACTATCCTTCGAACTTTTATGTGTTGCATAAAAAAAAATTAGGTTTTAAAGTTTTTTCTGTTATAAATTTCTAAATTCTGAGTCATAAATGTAACTGCATTTTAAATTTTAAATTTTTATATTTTCTATAATTTTCTGCTCTACTAAATAACAGGTTTGAAGAATAAATACTAATGTGTGTTACTTTTAAATATCTTTTCCACGATGAGGTTTTTCCTACCTGAATCTAAAATCCCCTAAACACCACCTAAAAGCCTCGCAACTTTGAATTTTGTTATATAGGTCGATACCTAAACCAGCACGCTACGTTCTATATCTACATCAATATTATGACTTTGAGCTACGAAGTTAATTCATCTTTGCTCTAGCCACCCGATGGTTTTTGCTTTGAATTGCGAGGTACAAAATCCTCGCAAAGGTTAGGATCTGGATTACGCTACATGATAGCATATGACGGTCTCAAACTGTCTTCAGAAAATAGCATTAAAAGAAACTTATCTCTGCTATTTTCTATATTAAGTGATACTCCAATGAGACGCGAAAGTTTGAGAAATACGATATTCCAGGCTTAGGTGTCGTCCGAATCACAAATAGAGAGTTCTGCCACACATTTGCTCATTGGGTAGTTCTAATACACGTCCACAATGGCGTAATTAAAAATTAATTTTTTGAGGTAAGGGAGGGGGAGGGGGTGCAGATCATCATTGCCTTGAAAGAGGCAATTCCTTTGTTTTAAAATTACCACTTGACGAAAATTAAAGAAGGCGCAATATCTATCTTATTTCTCCTATTAAAAACTGTTCAAGCACTGATATAATTTTATCAAGTTATAAAAATTACAAGAATAAAGATTATTTAAGATAAATAATGAATATGAGAATAGAAATTCTTATTAACCAGATTCAGTGGAATCCATTATCATTGAAAAATTGATACAAATCATTTACCAGTCAAAAAAAAAAAAAAAACGATGACAATTTAAAATATGGTTAGAAAGGAGCGAGTATAATAAAATGAAAATTCTATACACCTATCAGTTTTTACAAAGTTACATTTATTTTCCATTTTTGTTTTTGCAAAATGTTTGAGAGTTCTTCCGCACTTACAGATATATTTAAATACACGTGTAGCAAACATAATATATTTAAACGCATTTCATATGTCATGTTCTTTAATGCAAACAATAACAATGATTCATATTTGAAAACGATCTTTCACCATATAATGTAGTAGTACATGTTGTAACAGGTAAGGTGACAAAAAAAATTGTGAAATTTTTGGGTATATTCGGGAAAATATCTGCGTTGTACTCTTGTAAAGTTTCTATAGCAGTTAATCTAATCTGTTGTGACAGAAATATCTCTTCTAACAAATACTCATATTCTCCGGTCAAAATACTAATACTACAATCTGGCATAGCTGAAAAATATGTTTCTTTCAGTATTTCTATTTTATTTTCATCTGCAGAGATAATCAATGAACTCATAACTAATTTGTGTTTCGAGAATCTTCCTCTAAGATGCAAAATTACATCATCCAAAAACTGATTCAAAATTGTCACCTTAAAATAAGAACCAGATGATCTTTCCAGAATAAAAGTTCTTAAATTTAAGATTTAGAGCATGAATAATAGTATAAAATAAAAGATTTATTATGAAATATTTCAATCTCGTGAAAAATCTTGTGTTCTTCCTTTAATTATAGTCTCAAGCCACTCTTTAAATTTAATTGTATCTAAGAATGGAGTTAAAGTCTTATCCCCTCTAACATTTCTTGTGAATCTTAAGCACCAAACAACAATTCTCTGCAACTTACTCCAAAATGAAAACTTATTCCAAACTTTCTCATCTAACACCAAATGAGTTACCAAACTTTTAACAGGGTCCTTCCTCTGCTCCCTTTGTATTTCTACTCTACCTATATCTCGTGACCTTTTGATCAACTGTTTAGACCAATTCTCACAACCCATTACAAGCCAAACTGGACCCAACCACCATTTTTCATTAAACACCATATTCTCAACAGAAACTCCTCTCGTGAGTAAATCTGCTGGATTATCTTCCGATGGACAATAATTAAAAACATTTTATATATATATATCACCAAATGAAACTGAACCTAGTTACTGTAGTGTGTAGAAAACTACATATAAACGAAGAACTACACATGTCATAGGTGCCAACATGCTGGGATATACGATTACTGACTAATATTCAGAAGAAAACACTCATGTTAAGTGACATGAAACTTTTGGAGCAAGACGAATATTTTTTGGGGGTTGCCTGGTAACTATGAATGAATCTTGGATCCATCAATATGATCTAGAGAGTTTATCTAGGAGCGGAAGGAAAGTGACTCAACTACCCCCAAGAAGGCTCAAATTCAGTGGTCTGCATGCACTGTCATGTGGTCTGCTTTTGGGACTGTCGTGGAGTCATCTTAATAGACTATCTGGAGAAGGTTCAGGCCATCCCTGGTGACTACAACTGCACACTGCTGAACAAATTGCGTGATGATCTGGTAGAGAAACGTCACGGCATGATTACAAAGGTATCTATTTTCATGCTGACAATGCATCTGCCTACTGATCTCGAGGAGCAGATGAGGAATAAAACGATATATGGCTTCAAAATTGTGCCACATCCACCCTAATCTCCGGAACTCACCCCCAAGCGAATATTTCTTATCCCCAGAGCTCAAAAAATTGTTGGGGAGAGGGAAATTTTACAACTCAAATGACGTTATTCACAAGCTGGGACAATGGGTTTCGACGCAATTTGTTGAGATCTTCAATAGCGACCTTCGAAAGGTTAATAAACGATGGGAGAAATGTATAGCTATGGATGATGACTATATATAGATGTCTCAAGAATAACAATTCAAAGTTTCGTTTTTTTTTTCTCGGTTAGCAATAGTTAAAACTCACCAAAACCAAAATACAGAAATTTTGCGAAATATATAAATATAATAATAAAAACATTGTTTTTTTTTAAAAACTAAAAGCTTATTGATTAAAAATTTCTTAAAAAAAAAGCCTGAAAAAAAAAATAAAAGCTTTAAACAAAGTAAAAAATTTTATTTTTAGAAAAAGTATTTTTAAAAGGGTTTTCAATTAATTCGAAAGAGAAGCAGGGAAAAAGAAAACTACATAGTATAATAATTTAAAAGAATATTTCAAGGACATTTAATTTTGGGATTAGAGGAATAGATTGAGATCTTTCGAATGAAAGGATTGCGATTATCAACATCAGAGATGCTGTTGTAAAAATTTTGGGAAAATGTGCTTAGTGGCTGAAAGTTCAATTACTTATTGAATATCATAATTAAAGTATTCATTAAAAAAAATAATCGGCATTCTACTAAAAAGAACAAACAGATGTATAAAAACAACTGTCACCAAAACATTCAAAACTACTTCAAAGAACACACCAATGAATAAATACAACGATCTTAAAAAATACCTTGAAGAATGTAACAATCAGAAGCAAAGATAGATTATAAGATGGAGTGAAACCGAAATTTTCCAAATCGGTCTCTTCAACAATAAATTTTAAGAATCTAATACAAAGTTCGACATTTTCTCTTTGAGCTATATATCATTAGCACCCATAGATACCCAGCAAACCCGGAAAACATTAGTGTATAAAATTTCGTTGTTTTGGATCATTTAATATTTTCTTTTACTTACACTTATTCTTTTTCCTAATATTCAGATTTTAAAATACTCACATAATAAGGCGTTAAATGCATAAAATAACGAAAACTATTACATAAAAAAATATCATTAAGACGAATATTTGAGGCATTTCGATTATCGTCTATACTTACTCAAATTAGACTACTCAATTACCCTGAATTGTCATATATGATCGAGATGTGTTGTAACTCTAGAGCATCATAAGACATAAATTACTATGTAATATTTTATTGAAAAAAGGATTATATTACATCTTTTAATTTTGAAGGAAACCATTAGTTTTAAGTCACGAATTTCATGGCCGGCGATGGTGGATTCATAGATTCAAGCCTTGATTTAATCCTAAATCACCATGAGGAAAAACGGGTCACGTTTAATTCGACTGGACCTAAAAGTCCTTACATGACATGGTGTGGTAGTTAGGCGAGTGAGAAATACCACTTAAAGTATAGTTTGTCATTTGCTGTGGTGACGTATCATGAAAAATTTGTCAATAGTGCAACGTTGATTTAATTTCAATGTTTTATCTGTTGACATGTTATTGAAGGTAATGTTAATAGAACAAATCCGAACTTCCCATATTATTATTTCAATAACTTATGTGAAATCAATAATTTGTAAAAGAACATATGATTTTATATTTTAAAATAAGATTTAATAAAAAAAATGCTCTATGCAATGTGTTGCGAAGGACAGATTTCGTCACCGAAGGGACTCTTTCCCGTCTACCGGCCATTTTGATTTCTCGAACGTAATGTTAATCCTATGGAATATCTATAACCGTCCTCAAATCTTTGCTATTTTATCCATTTGGAAGCAAAAAAGTGTATCTGAAGGAGCAAAAAATAATGGAAGTTCTTGTGGTATTACATTTTTCCTTCGATTTCTATATAAAATATTTTTTCCTCTATTTTAATGATTGCTTTGTGGGTTTTTCGGTCTTTAAAAAAATTGTAGAATATTTTTAAGAATTGGATGGAAAATATAATACTACAAAAACTTTCATTATTTTTCGCTCCTTTAGATGCACATTTTTGCATTCAAATGGATAAAATAGTATAGATTTGAGGACGATAGTAGAAATTCCATAGGATTAACATGATGTTCACGAAATCAAAATGGCCGGTAGACGGGAGTCTAAAAAATAGAGTTTGTTTTAATTTATTACATCACGTGATCTATTGTACAAAATTTTCTTTGTCGGCTTGTAATGGCAAATTAATATTAAAATAATCTGACTTTAAAACATTGCATGAAGGAAGGCAAATGAAAAAAGTAGTTCAAAAACTTTGAGGCAAAAAAATGGTTGCCTCACAATTGCCTTAAAATTCAGAATAATTTCATTCATTTTCATTCATTTCTTGATTCCTGATTATTTATGATGTAATGTAGTCCATCAATCGATAGGTAAATAAAATACTTAATATTATATATATTTTACTTCAACCCAACAACAAAAAAGGAAGAAAAAAAAAGGAGAAATTTATTAAGATATATATTTGGCAGAGATTTTCATTACTGGTGAAAGCAGGCAGCAAACATATGGAAACTGGTGAGAAAGAGTTATGTAGATATCAATGTAACACATCGGCTTAGACTTAATGAACCAGGTAGCACACTCGAAGACTTTTTTGCTTACATCAGAGAGGTTGCGTTTCTTTCTGTGCCCACAAGAAGTGAGGTTTCTAATATTTGTTATACCGGCATTTTGGTAAGACTTCATTTATTTATTTCTTTTTTTCGAAACGAATAGATCCGATCAGGGCCTTTCGTATATCGTGACTACAGATATGGACAAACAGTTGCCACCTCCTATGGAGATCATGATAGGGAAGAGAAATAAAAAATTCATCAAAACAACCTTGAGTGATAAACTTATAAATCGAACACAAAGCAAGAAAATATCCGAGATTAATATTCTATTGGAAAATACTCAGGGATAGACTCCCATTCCGAAGATTAATCCCCTAATATTACACACAGAAATTAAGAGTAAAATTTCAAATCATTCGAACATCCTAAGCCTGTCCTTTACCAGAAATGGTAAAATTAAACCTTCTACTACAGACCCTGTGTGTGCAGAACAAATTTTGTCAATAAAAAAATATCCAATATCTCAATTAAAGCCCACGTCATATGGGAAGGAATCACTTCTAGATTTTTCCTCTTCGGAATTCTGAATAATGTAACACTGACAGATTTAGCCACAGAATTACAGAACACAAACGATATAGAGATAGTAAAGATACGTCGATTTATCAAATCCGGGACAAGCCCAGACATTTCCCCTGTATTGATAACCATACTGGGAACAATATTACCAGAAAACATCAAACTCTGGTTCATAAACCATAATATTCAACTTTTTATAAATAAACCTAGATAATGATTGAAATAATTTAGTTTCCTACGCCAATCACGATTTTGTCAAAAACCTGAAACTTGCTTAATTTGGACGCATCCCACACAGGTGAATGTACAGCTAATAAAAACTGCATCAATTTCAAGGGAAATCATCCAGCTAACTTGCCGCAATGTTCTATATATATCAAAGAAAAGCAAATGTTGGAATTGAAAAGCAAGCAACACTTAACACTACCGGAAACAAGACGAAGATTTCTAGCTACTAATAATGAAAACTATCCCATGGTATTAAGAACTCAGTCAAAAGCTGATAATATGCAGGTAATCTTGGATCAAAAATTTGAAAAAATGCTTAATTCCTTTCAAACTATATGGGAAAAACAAATGGCATTTTTAATGGAGGTTTTTCAAAATCCCTAGAAACAATGCTCATACATTTAAGCAATATCTTGGAAATCAGGACTCGTACAATATCCCCAACCAGAAAAAAACAGACCCATAAAGATGCCTGTAGTCAAATTTCATCTATATCCTATAATAAGGCAGTATCAATTAACACAAAAAATATTTCCGAAAAAAGGCCATTCGTGATATTTCCTCTCAACTGTGGAACAAATATAAGCAATATTCAAGTAAGCTCAATTTTTACACAAAGAAGTCAAAGAGATTATATTGGAACACAATGCGTAACAATATTTGTAGTCCAAGAACATTCTACAACATTCTGAAGAAATTTTCAACTAATAAAAATTCAGAATCAAATTTCAGTATTCTACACGTTAATAGATATATCACAGAACCTCAAATTCATGCCAATATGTTTGCCGACTACTTTGCATCGAATAATATATCCCATGAACGGTTTCCTTTAGATTTACTCAACAACGAATACAATTTACTACATAAACCATTCTATATCACGGAATTAAATAGAGCTATACAAGCATCCAAAAACACTACTCAAGGCGCAGATCACATTACAGCTTCTTTCTTCAAAAATTTGAATAACACTCAACGTGCAGTTGTTCTTGATTATTTTCAAAATTTATTTGAGAATTCGATTGTACCTCAATCTTGGAAATATTCAATCATCCTTCCGATTTCAAAACCCTGCAAAGATAAAATTACAATACCTTTTTATAGACCAATAACTCTAACTTCTGTTATCTCTAAGACTTTTGAAAGAATTTTAGCTAGTCGCATCTCTTATTTTCTGACAATAGAAAGAAAACTTCATCCACAACATCATGGATTCGTTCCGTTTACTGACTGAAGAACTGCATCGTACCTTATACATAAAGCTATAGTAGATGCTAAACAGCAAAAGAAATTTTTCGTAGGAATTAGCTTGGACATCAAGAGTGCTTATGATTCCATGTAACTAGATGGTCTTATATAAAAATGTCTACAACTAGGTATCACTGGAAAAATAGCTCTATGGATTTACAATTTTCTTTCATACAGATATTTTTAAATCCAATGGAGAGGACGTCTTTCATCAAGAAAGAATGTTTTGAAAGTTGTTCCCCAGGGTAGTGTTCTCTCCCCCATATTGTTTGCAATCTGCATGTACGATATCTTTGAAACTTTAGAAACAGGAGTCGAGTGTTGAATTTACTCTGATGACCTTTTTATTTATTGTTCTCATCATTCTCTCATCATCCATAAGAAATTACTAGATACTCTGGAAAGAATTACAAAATGGTGCAAATACTAGAAACTTACTCTATGTCCTGACAAAAGTACAATAGCAGAACTCTCAAATAAGAGAATTCAAATATATCCTACTATGTTATTATGTTGGCTGGGTACCCATTCCCATGATAATCCACCATTAAATATTTAGGAGTATATTTTTCTAAACGCAAGAAAAATATTTTTATGATGAATCAAATGAAAAATAAAACGTTAAAAAAATTAATGCCCTAAGAACCATGGTACATAAACACTATGACAAAATAGTTACAGATCTTATTATATTAACTAACAATAGTATATGTAGTACCTTCTACTACACTTGTCATATCATAAATAAATGATCTGATAACCACCTCAAACCTTTCAATATTATACAAAAAAAAGCTCTTTGAATTGCATTGGGACTTCCGCAATACCCCAAATATCGTGCTCTTACAACTAGCTAATCAGGAAATACATTCTGATAAAATAAGACGATTAGCTAATGAATTTTTTATGCCTCATATATCAAATGGTAACTTTTCTCCTATGCACCGCAATGGCCTTGAAACAATAAATCTGGAAATCCTGGAAGGGGACAGAAACAACACCAAGAATATTTTTCGTATTTTGGGCATTGATGAAAAACAAATCATATCAATCCCAGGTTAATATATTACACAGACCTTCCTTGTGAGATCTATTCGGAGGAATTTGGATTTCAAAATAAAAACTTACTAACTCATATAATAAAAGGACAATTTAAGGAAATAATGAATCATAGATTCAGAAATTTTTTCATATAGCTACGGAATTATCAAAAAATCAACATATGACATCAATAACAAGTATCACGAAAAATGCATCTTTCGCCTACAGAGTAAACATATCAATTCAATTTTTACAGCAGAAGCACTTGTTATATGCCAAGCTCTAAGCGATTTAACAGAATCAAAAGAAAATCTGTTAATTCTCTCAGATAGACATTCTGTGCTATCATCATTCAAAAATTACATTATAAAATCCCCAAATATCATTCATAGACTAGCCAATGAAACCTTCATTCAATCACAATTCAGTACTCAGACGATTCTCCTTTGGATTCCGGGACATTCGAAAAATTTTTGGATTGAACAGGCGGATTTTCTCGCAAAATCGGTAACGGAATCCAATGAGTACCTTGACTGGATTGCCCCAAAAGATATCAATAGCGATATTTTCCACTACAAAATGAAAAGAACCAATGAAAACTTTTATTCATGCAACTATTTTGAAATCTTAGGAAACATCCCCACCATTGACATAATATCTAAATAAACCAAAAAAAAAAAAAAAAGAAGAGAGGAAATATTAAGCACTCGAATCATCAGCAAAATGATTATAATTCCAGGGCTTTTGCATAAATTCAACTTAAATGATAACGCACAATGTAGAACATGTAACCACATCAATGATTTGGAACATATTCTTTTGATCTGCAATAAATACGCCTCCCACAGAAATCTTCTTTGGAATATTCTCAAGATAGACCCACAGCAAAATATTAATTTCAAAGAATTTTTGGAGAGAACCGTGGCTAATAAACCAGTTTTTAGAGCATTCTTACAAAAGATGAAATATTTTGATATTTATTGAATAAAAAGGATCTATGAAAAAGGGGATAATAATCATTGTTGCTTTATATCCCATAAAACAATTAAACAAGTGATTAGCTGCAAGAATTTTTCTATATTGACGAAAACACAATAAACTCTTTGGTGACTAACTAGACTCGAACAAAAAGTTTCCAAACAAAATGTCTAATTAGCAACATACAGCGTTAAAACAAGAAAGCAATTTTTCTAAGTATTTCTTAGTATTTTTCCTTCGTTATCTTGGTTCAACTATGGTAGTCGGTATTGAAATTAACGATAACATAGATTTGAAATAGGTACTTCGGATAGTAGTCAAAGCGCTTGTAACTGGTACTTCATAAAATAACTGTTTTTGAATTCACGTCATCATAGAAAAACATGACAACTGTTTATGACGGACCTCGTTAATTTCGAATCATGGTTAAGTGTCAAAGATGACACCTGAGCTCACTCTCCGAAATTACGGACTACTTGAGGACTTTGAGACCGAATTCAATTTGTCATTTTCAGTTTCTATTTCTCGACGGATTTTTAGTGCGTGTGATCTGACCAGGATATTCAAACTGTGCTTCCAACTTGAATGGCATTGGTCAAAAAGCACTTGATCTTCTCCACCCCCAACTTTGAGCCACAGGTTTGTTCCTGATGCAACCAATGATCCACCGTGTAGCGGGTAGGAAGCACTTAAAATATGGTCGAGATCCAAAATTCTCGGGGTGGCGTGGTGTGGAAGTTTGGAGAGAGAGGTGTCAGGTAATGTGTCGTCCTCGTCACTCGACCGAGGTTCATCCCCAGCAGCCCTCGTGTTGCTTCTCAGTGCGACGTTTAATACAATCACTCACTCACCAACTATTATAGCCTCATAAAACCATAAAACGACGCGCTCGAGTTATGTGATTGTTTATTAATGTCGCACAGAGAAGCAACACGAAGGCTATTGGGGATGGACCTCGTAATTTTGAACTTCGGTCAAGTGACGTAGATTATGCCTGACGCTCGAGTTAAAAGAGGTTGAAAGATAGAAATAAGAATCAAGGCTCTCGCCTAAACGCCATTTGATTTCGTGGATATAATGTTAATCCTATGGAAATTCTACTACCTTTCTCACATCTTTACTATTTGATCTATTTGAATGGAATAAAGTGCGTCTGAAAGAGCAAACAATGATGAATGTTTCTGTGGAATTACTGTTTTCCCTCCAATTTTTAAAAATATTTTACAGTTTTCTTAAGGACCGGAAATCCCACAAACGAATCATTAAAATAGGGATACAAATATTTTTAAATATCGATGGAAAAATTTAATTTCACAGAAACCTTATTATTTTTTGTTCTTCCGGAGGCACTTTTTTGCATTCAAATGAATTAAATAGTGTAGAATTAAGGACAATAGTAGAAATTCCATAGGTTTGACATTACGTCCACGAAATCAAAATGGCCGATAGACGGGAGCCTTAAATCTTATTTTATTTTGAATTTATTTTCACCCTCTAGTAAAATATTTTAATTTTAGACTAAAATGGAAGGTATAAAATAACAATTTTTTTAATATTCAGAGGCGGCCACGGTAGTTGAATGATCATGACCGGCTTTGTTACTATCGGGTAGAGGGCTGAATACCTGATTCCGTTAAAGACCTGTCATGCAGCGACGTTCATGCACATGAAATCTATTGAGACTCAATGTCCTCACATTGGGGTTATGTGGAACTTTGGAGAGCGAGAGCCAGCTCTGGTGTTGTACCCGTCCCGTGACCCAGATTTAAAAAAAAAATGCCAACAGCCTTCGTATTGCTTCCAAGTGCGACGTTAATAATCTGAATTTTTCATCAATATAATAAAGACACAAAAATAAATTGATGAACGCCAAATGTTAGTAATTTTTTTTATTCACAATTTTATATATATATAAAAAAAAGTTGCACATACACGAGTATATTACTGGACGGAATGAAAAATAAATTATGAAAGTTTCTTATGATTATTTTACAACTCGCGAAATTTCAATTTTTTTTCCCCATAAATACGAAATTTTATAAATAAAATTGCTTTAAGAATTAAAAAAAAATAATTAAGAGATTAAATTTCCATGATTTTTTTTTTTCCAAATGATATTGTCTAAAGTGATTCTTGCGTTTGAGCAAAAATCTTCTGTTTTAAGCTGCATACTGAGAATTGATATCGTGACTTTACAAAATTTTATCACGATAAATATAATGGATAACATGTTGAACAAATGAAAAGTTTTAGATGTAATAATTGCAAACACTGTTTCTTTTTATTCCAAGAAGGCGATGCGTTGATTCTACTCTCCCCCCTCCCCCGTGGATTCTTCCACTGCGCGTACATCTCTATCAAACAGTTTCCCCCGTTACCTTGACATTAATGAAAAGAAAAATGTATCAAAACTTTGAGGTTTTTAAAAGTCAATCACAATCAGCGAGATGAGCGATTCGACATTGCCTGAGGGGTGTGAGTTAACTTCTTTCGAAACAGTTATCAGCAAAGTAAGCACAAGTAGAAAAAAGAAAAAAGTTATACATCTTCAGCCACACATCTACACCGGACAATGTACCGAAGTGCAAAGAGCAGACGCCCTTCTGTCACTCACAGGGCCAGCAGGGCCGTCCATCAAAAAGCCCAGCTGGCCCATTAGAGGGGCCCAGGAGACCACTAATTAGACGCGGGATGCCGTTTGTTTTGATTAGCCGCCGAAATTCGGTCAAATATTTTTCACTCTAAGGTAGTAAAATGAACGCCCACGTTTGGTGGGCAAGAAAACCGGTCCAGCAGTGGAAGCTCCACGAACATTTGTTCAACATCAACACGACACGCTCAAGTGGCCATCCAAAGCAACATCAAGCCCTGTATAATTATCTTGCTCTCGGAGAGAGATGATCGCCTGGCTGCTTTCCTGAATCGCATTAACAGCGCAAGGACAAGCTCGCCTGTCGGTGCCACGTGCCTTTGACGACTAGCTGTCAAAGCAGTCAGTCCCGCACGCTCCTCCTTGAAAGGCGGGGCTTCGAACCGAGTGCGCCGTCGATTGGCGGCGATGGCTCAGTGTAAGCTGTCGTACCACGTGGGACGGTGGGGCAACGCCTGGGAACAGTCATGTTTGTTGATTA
Source organism: Nephila pilipes (assembly GCA_019974015.1). Taxonomy (NCBI): domain Eukaryota; kingdom Metazoa; phylum Arthropoda; class Arachnida; order Araneae; family Nephilidae; genus Nephila; species Nephila pilipes. The sequence goes on along the minus strand of BMAW01019619.1, from coordinate 672,268 downwards.
AGCCAATCTGAGCGTGAGAGCATATCCGCAATCGCTCTTGTCAAACCGCGGGTACGGGTTGTCTGCTGGCTGCTGTTACGACGAGCATCTTCGGAGAATAAGGTTTTTGTGCGCGTCCTTTTCCTTTCCCTCAGAGGTATTTGCCGCTGCCTAGTAAAGTGCTGTTCACAATGGATACACAAAGAAATACCATCTTTTCGTAGCGGTTAGGCCTAGCCGCATCTGCTGTGCTGTTGTGGAAAATTCTATCTACTTTTGCGTGGAACGACTAGTGATTGTGTTGTTTTCATTAATTTGTTTACATTTCGCAAATGGCGCTAGTGTGCCGCAATCAGCGCTAGTTTCAACCCGACGAAGTTGTTAAGCCTATTTCTGTGTTTTTACGTGGCTATTTGACTATTGATGCCATAAATCATGTATCCGGCCCGCCATCCTGTAAGTACCTGTACACTTTTTTTATTGTCACTTCTTCAATATTTTTTTTTATCTTTTTATTGCTGCTTCTGATTAACGTTGGCGAAATGTTATCCATCTTTTAAATGCTCTTTTCAAGGAAGCTTTCGCCCGATGTGCTATCATCTGCTGTTAGATTAGAAATGTGATAGCGGCCCATTAACGAACCGTTCGCGAGTGATTCTGGAGTTAAGTTTGAGAAGTGCTTTTTGTGAGGGATCGATTACAAATTACGTAATTGTTTGATTTGAGCTTCGTTTACATTCACGTTTTTAATTAACCGTCATGCATTAAGTTTTTATTGTTGTCTTTCCTGGAGAATAACTAAACATTTTAAAGAATTCGCGACGATATCTGCACTTGAAAATTTTTAATTATTAATAATAATTTTCAGCGCAATGTTAAATTACTCTGTTTTTATAAATGAGACTTACACTGTGAAGAAACTAACTTTTGAAACAGCAATGATTTTGTTGATGCAACAATCGAGATAATATGTTTGTGATTTATTTATATGAAATTGAATCCATGACTTTAAACAGAAAATCAAAACAAAGAAACCTTTTCGTCATATTTAATTATATCCTAGTTATTATAGGTACTAAATAATAATTTAATTAAATACTAGCCATTATGTTCAATGTAAAGCCATTCAAAATATATATCAATTTTTTGAAAAATAAAAGTTAAATGAAAGCTACGTTGAAATTTGGCTGTGAAATGATAATCCATTGTCTTTCTTTTTCTTTGCACTTAAATATTTCAGGAGAGACCTTGATTTTACAAAAGTCAGTGATGATTAGGCAAAACTGTAATGATTAGGATTGTGGCTATAAAGTTTTATATTTTGAATTAAAAAACAATGAAATGCCCTCTTATTAATAATATTTGTGCTTTTTAAAGATCTCTCTGTTAAATTAAATATGCTCCCTTTTCAATTTCGAGGATAATTTTCCAAGTTATTTTAGTTGTATGAATATTTATCATTAACAGTGAAGTTCATATTTGTACTTAAACTTTATTGAAAGCAATATAAGCAGCCCTGTGTGCTGATTAATATAATCTTATGTAAACCATATGTATCAATTCTTATCTACCGAATGTTTTGTATCCAAAACAACAGAAACTTGTCGTTATTTTCACCAAGAATGAAACAGATAAGTGTAACCAATTATATACATTTTCTTAATATGTACCACATAAGATGTAGTTTTATATAAATTCAAGTGTAACATGTAATCATTTGCATGTTATGTAAATATGCTCCCTAAAAAAAATGTAAAATGACTACCAAATTACATTTTTAATTGCAAAAAATTATAAATTGTACCGTTTTAAGATAGTAAAAATGTTTAAATGAAGAGGAATAAATTTGGTTTTGTGTTTTGTAGACACGTTATGCTTTGCTTAAAATTAGAACGGATATCTTCAATTGTTAAATGTTTTATATAATTATAGAATGTGAAAAGGAAGCAATGTGGTTTTGTGGTGCATTAATTATATTTATACATTGAACATTAAGAGATTTCAGTCTGTTATGTAATCAGCTCTATTGATGGCTTATGCATGTCTTGTGGTTTAGGGTTTGCTTACATTTTCATCGCTAAAGGGGGGGAGGGTGCAACGAAGTTAAGCATAAAGGTTTTGCTTCAAATTTTTTAAATTCCTCTTGACTTAGTTCACGTTTTTCTCTGTTTTGAAAGTCTCAAATCTATTGCTTTTAGAATTTATTTTTACTAGACATCACTGAATTTGAGATTTGTAAAAGATGCGGCTCTCCGCTGGGATTGTATATTTCTGCGTTTTATTATATAGTGAAATGTCAGCTGTAATTTTAGGATTTGTTCTGTTTCATTATTAAAAGATTAACTGTACAGTTGTATATTATGCTAAGAAACAACAATATTTTTTTGTCAATGATATAATGTTGGAGAGGATATGGGGGTTGTAAGTCCTGTGCTCCTAAAAATTGCTGTTTCTCGAAATCTTAAAACCAACTTTTTATTACCAATTTTTTTTTATTTTTCCGAAAACTATTAATTTTTGAAATCCTATATTCTATGGAAACATTCTTTTCACCTTGAAAATAAACAGTGGAATTTGAAATAAATTTTGAGATGTGCAGTGAAGTGGAAGAAATCACAGCATGAAAAATGTCATTGTTACATGCCTATTTCTTGAGCATATAATTCTTGACAATTCATACATATTTTTTAAAAAAAATTTGGTGAAAAAGCATATATTTGAGTTTCTGAAGTTTTGTGCATTATTGTAAGTAAATTAAATGCCATCTCCCTTTATAAAACTAACTATGTTTAAGTTATTGTACACAGTTTATTTAATATTGTAAAATTACTTAAGAATTCTAAACTTAAAGGTTTATTCTGAATAATTCATACCTGAAAAATGTATCCACGATAACTTTCGATAACTGATGGAAAGATGGAAGTGTACACTGATATCTAAAACATTCGAATAACATAATATGCATGACTCAGCAGTATGGATTACATGTTTAGTAAAGTTTCTTTTATTATGAAGCTAGGAGGATACAAAAAAAGAAACTTTCCAAAATATTATTTTTTAAGTATATAACTACCATCCTCTTTTTATATGAAGGGATCTACATCAATTGCGCTAAGTACATGTAATATTTTCAAGTTTATTTTGTAATTTAGTAACTAATTATTGTATAAATGCAGTGATTTCTGCGTAAAAGGAAAGCAGCATTTTTAAAAATAATTTTGGCAAAATGAAAAGAAAAAAATATGTGTGTTTTTGCTGTTTTACTGATTCTAAAATTTTTTAAAGACATTTTTTGCATGTAATGATCATTCTGTAATAAGTGCCAGTTTTATAACAAATAATAAAATTAATTTTATCTCAGGGAAATTTTATATATTTAAATGTTTCATTTCATTAATTAAAATTATTTTCCCTTATCCCCCTTAAATTCCCTTTCAGGATTTTTTTTTTTTTATTTCCGTACAATTTGTGATGTATTTTTATTTCTGTTGATTTTGTATAAGAATAAGAAATGATCGTGTTAAATTCGTGAACATTAGATAAATTTCATTTAAAAAGGGAATCAAGATGATTCATTTATTTAATTATCAATGAATAGGAATTGTAATTATTATAAGATTTATGTATAAAATACTTACTAGCTTTATTTTTGAATAAAGTAACATATAGTAAGTTTCACTATTTCTTAAAATTATCTATCATCATCTCTGAACAATGTTGGTACCCTGACACTTCTGTTTATGAATTACTTTATTCTTGAAGATGATTTGAGAAAAGTATTAGATTAAGTACAGTTCTGTCTAAAATTTAATATTATTAAGCATATTATCTCTAAACCGAGATTTAACATTTGATAGAATTTTGAAGTGCGAAAAAAATACTGAACAGGTTTCCAATGTTTGAGATTAGTGATATTTTTTTAGGAGGAAAGGAAACTACTGTAAACTTTGTAAATAAAATGTTTAAAAGAGTAATTAAAAAAATTAATGTTCTTATGCCATATATGTAGTTGATAAATCAATTCATTATATCTAATATCTTATTTAAGTGTTATATCTATTAACCAATAAATTTAAATATATATATCAAAAAAGACATTCAAAAGATCCAGAAATTGATGTACTGAAATTCATATTATGTAATTTTTTTTATAAGGAACATAATAAATATCTAATGATAATTTCATAAAATTTTACTTTATAAAAATGGTACCTTAATTTTGTAATAATATTTGAAAAGGGGCTAAAACACTAAGTATATGAATTTCAAAAGCATTTTTTTAAATAATATTCCGTTTAACAATAACAAACAAAAACCAATGCAGAATTCGTTTGAGAAATTAGAAGTATAATCAGCAATGCAAATAAATCAACTTTGACTATATTTATTCTTTCTTAAGGCGTTGCAGTAACAAGGTAATTGATCTTGTCGACTTTTTTCCTACTTGTTATTTTTTTCAAGGAATAATCTATTCAATTAGAGACATTAGTAAGTTATCGTCGGATTAAGGAAAAACCCTCAAAACATGCCTTCTACTTTAAAGTTCGCTCACGTAATCTCGATAGCTTTCTCTTGCAAATGGTCGCATTTATCATGCGAGTTTCATCAAGACTGTTGGGAGGTGTATTAGAAGCGGTTCTGTAATGAATTTCACAACACTCTTTCAAACGTCACCAGTACTTCGCTTCCAATTGATAGGGAGACAAATGTAATAGAATTGTCTATACTTACCGCTCGGAAATAGTTTTTACTGTTCTAGAATCGGAATTCGAATGGTTTTAATTAGTGCACAATTTCAAGGTTGATAAGACAACTAACAATTCACGTGAATTGCTCAAAGAAGTGATATATATTTCAGAAGATTGATAAACAACTCATGTTTTTTTAGTTCCTTTTTTTTTTTTACTCTGGCCATCTTAAATTTTTACTTACATTTTAATGATTTTCGTAATATTTTGAAAGGAATAAACACATTTGACTTGAATTTGTATAACACATTCGGTTCTCTTCTATTTCTCCGTTTTAAATCCAAAAGAGGAACTGGCGCATTATCAAGCTATATTTGCACTGGGGGTTCATTGCTATTTAAAAAATTCTCTAAGAAGACTTGCCTCTTTTTTTAAATATTGGTTTGATTCTATAAAGTTGTTACAAAGTGATCATGTTATTAATTTATCATATTCATTGTTTTTTCGGTCATATTCAAATGTAATTGTTGAGAACATAGTTTAAAAACTGCATTGTGATTTGAATTGGATTTTGATGGATTAGTAATTTAAATTTGAATCTTGGCATCATTTTCTAGCGATATTTACAAAAAATAATGCCGATATTTGCCTCCAAATAGTTATTTCTTATTCAAATTAATCGCTTAAGAATGTTTTCGTAGTGACTCTGTATGCCGTACCAATGCGATTTGAGTAATTATTTACAAGTAATTTAGAAAGATTTTTTTTTTAAATGAGTCCTTTTAGTTCTTTGGATTGCTCATATACAATTCCATTATTAGATAAATATCTTAAAATGTAATTATAATAAAAATTTTACCTTTTGTATTCAAAACATTTTGCAAACAATTTAATATCTGGTGTCATAATTTCTTTATTGGTTAAGGCGTCGTTTAGGCTATTTCGGACGGGACATTGTTTATTTGATTTTTTTTTCCTTTCTAAACCTATCTCCATTTTAATCTCCTCGTTGAACTACCGTAGCCACGTATCACGTCTTTGTTGGTTTGACTATATTCTCATTGTGCCTTGTGTGTTACCTGCTCTCACAAAAATGTACACTTTCTCCTTGATATGACCTTCAAGACGACGTCCACTCCTTGGATTCATTTGTCCTTTGTACCTTTTATTCCTGGTTTGACCCCTGACCGTTGTCAATTTATCTAATCTTTTATACTGGTAGGAGCCAGTAAAATATTCTCGGAATATCCATCCTGCATCGTTCCATCACTAATAGTCTGAATAAGTTAGTTTTCTGTAAACAACACCCCTCCCTATTCCCAGCCATGTTCTTTTTTCACAAGTGAAAAATTCCTACTAACCCTGTTTCTTTTTTACATTGTTCAGGGGTACCCATACTTTTCAAAATACAGGATGGTTTACAAAAGAATATCCCAACTTTGAAGAGAGCTACCTTTACAAAACTAGGGAAATTACAGTTTTGAGGCAAATTAAATTAAAAATAAAGGCTTATAGAATTATAAATATTTAATATAACCAACAGAAATGGGAAGGATATCCAGTCGATTTCAGAACTCATTTTACGCCTTTCATCAGCATGTGCGGTGTTGTAACTATGGCTGTAACTATTCGCGTTTCCAGTTCGTCAATGGCGGGAAAAAAGGGAGGGTGGTCATCTTTTAAGAAATCTGAAAGAAAAAGGTCGTGGAGAGGGGAAACACATGGTGTTAAATCAGAGCTTAATTAAGAGCAAAGTCGTCATTTGCTGTGCGACCAATCCACAATATCGTACCACTGGGTATCGTTCGTGTTTCTGTTGGTGGACACATTGACCATTTAGTAATTTTATAAACTTTCAAACAGTTATTTTTAATTTAATATATCCAAAATGTAGCAACTTCTTTAGTTTTGTATTTGAGACTGTTCAAAGTTGGAATATTTTTATGCAACTAACAGGCTCTATTTTTTTTTTTTTTTTTTGCAAGTAGAAGATACAGATTTCGGGTTTATTAGATTAAAAATCGAAGTATTTCCTATATCCATTACCTTTGTTTATTATCGCTTTACGTCAATATTGTTCTTTCTCTTAAACTTTTGTTTCGATCAACTTTTTATTGCTCAGAGTGGATTCCCTGTAGTTTTGCGATTTTTTTTTTTTTTTAAAAAAAAATTAAAATCGTAGACTAGGGGAAATTAGATAAACTTTTTAATAAACTTCTTAGCTTATGAATGTTATATTCCGTGATAAATTTCATGCAATGTGTACGTCTGTTATCATTTCCCCTCCCATTAGAAGTTATACATTGAATAATATTTGTTAAATAACTGTAACCGTTTGAACTAGCACCATTTTGAACAAACAATTGAATGTGTTTAAAATCGCTTGCTCCTTCGACTGAGTCAAACTTCGTCAAAATGCATACCACACATAGTACAGGAATGGACATATATTTCTCTTTAGAATCCAGATCCTTTCTAGGTCCTCATTTTTTATTTTAGTCACGCTCTTTCATAGTGAGGGTAGAAAAAATTGACGGAAAGGGGAAATGTGTGTTAGAGAAAGAATTGTATTCCTGCATAGTGCAAGTTTAAGCCACCTTTATTCAAGGAACGGGAGACTACTTGCTGCGTTTAGTAGTCGGGATGGAGCTTTTTGAATGGAATTTTTTTTTAAAACTCTTTTCTTTATTAAATGCCAGACAGGAAAGATGAGTGTTGTGCCTAATGGTGTAAATCCTTTTACCTTATTGCATCTAGTATGACTTGAATTTTATCTCTTTTAAACGTAAGATATTCAGCAACTGGGACGCTTAATAATTTTAATAATAATGAATGCATTGATAAATTACAATGTCGGCCGACGATTTTATACGATTGTTATAACTTTTTTTTTTTTGCATCAAGCGTAGGACATTTTGTAAGATAAGTTCTGAATTCGAAACAGATGCATTATAGCAGGACTGTCCCTTACAGTCCTGGATGTCTGGTGAACTAGCTCAGGTGTGTTGTAAAATTAATTAGTAAGAGTTTTTTTTATGCTGTTTCTTTGATAGTGTTTAATAATACAAGTTTCATATTAGAAAATTCTTGCAGAATGTTGTATTACTTCTTGTTGTCCTCTGATTTTTTAAACTTTGTGTACTTACGCACACTTTTTTGTATTAATAATGATTTAAATCAGTCACTTATAAGTGATTAAAAGCTTTTTCTAACAGTTTTTGAATTTAAACCCCTCTTTTTGGGTTTCCTCTCTTCTTGAATAAAATTGGTATACTCTTGATATTTTATGCTTTTTTTTCTTGATCTTATTTTATGTTTTTTTTTTTTCTGATCTTATTTTATGTACTTTTTTTGATCTTAATACATGCTTATCAACAATGTGAAACACGTTTTTAAAATGTGTTTTCGAAACAATGGTAATCCCGTAGAGCATATTAAATAAATGAAAATGATTTGTCCAAAATAAAATGTTAATTTTTCCTATGTTAAGAAACTTATGGCCCATCCTGTATTAAGTGTTCTTGCATTTCATTTTTCTGCAATGTCATTTAAATAAATATGAAATAAATCATAAATTAGTTTATTTTAATATCTTATTGACATATTTTATCGGTAAAAATGTTTTAGTACATTTGAAAGTACTTCTTTTTACGTAGACAAAGTAGATCGTCACATTTGTGAAGAAACCTATTTCTCAAGTCTCCTCAAAATAGTTATATTTTCTGGTAAATTTGATTTAATTTCCTGTTTGTGAATATTCTCACAAAATTTTGTTTTAATCGTACAATTAGCGAAATATACGATCTTTTCACAATGAGACAGTAACGTGTTTGTGTCTTAATCATATGAAATCATTTTATTATATTCATTTCCGCTATTACGTGTCTTAAATTCGCATTCATCATCGCCATAGTAATCCAGAAAAGAAAAAAAAAAGTTTTATTTTCATCGTGAAAACTTTTCCGTAACAATTCCACGCTTCGAAAGAAATTAATTACCACTTGGCGACAAATCATTGACCTTCGCAATCGTTCTTTTGGACACGGACCATTGCTATTTGGCGATGCGGGATTTTAACGACTTCGTTCTCTTTTGTTTATGCTCGAATGAAATTTTTTGATTATTATCTTATCCTTTTGTTTCGCTCTTTCGTTCCTATTAGGAATTTCCACGAAACACTTTTATTTAAAATAACATGCAAGATGACTGATTAATTCCTTCTTATTCTTTCGTCAGTATCCGAACACTGCCCCCCCCCCCCACAATAGACCGTAAAAGCAGACATATTTAATCAACATGAGCGTATTCGTGAGAAAAAAGTTATAATGTGTTTTTGTGTTGTAGAAGTGTCTCCCTTTTCCATCCACTTTTATCATTAACAAACAGTGCTTTTGTAAAAGAACTCTAAATATTTGAAGATATGCTTGATTAACTGATATGTATCTCAATATTAGTTCTCGTTCTAAAGCTACATTTGATTAACTAAAATTAGGAGAAGGAAAAAAAAGAATTTTTTTTTCTAGGTCTGCGGTAGCTTTCATAGACAAAAATTTTTAATTGTTAAGTACATCGCCAATAATATGTTATGCATTTCTGGAGTCACTTTATACAAAAAGAGAACGAAACTAGACTCTTTCAAATGTCATCGAGTAATAATAGCAGATTTGTATTGTATCAAATTTAACTGGGCTCCCAAATCATCGCGTGTCATGTTTAGACTGTTCGGAGAAGATGTACTAGCAGTGTCGTTTTCGTCATCTGATTATGGTAAAGTATAACAAAATCTGCTTCAAATGGTTCCATTACGTATGTCAAAAGCAACGTTACAATTGGGTTTTGGATCCAGATCTCTTGGTTTGGGTTGGATCTGTTGTATTGTGAGATTTGCAGATACCTCGGACTAACCTTGGCTTGAATGACTTAAATTGGTGAGAAAAATTAGGAGTTTGTGAAAACAGTGCTTGGTTAACATATCTTGTTTTGTGTCCGAATTTTGATTTCTATCATTCTAGAACTATGTTTGGGCGTAAGGAAAAAAATAAGCTTCAATCAGATGGAAAACGGCTTTCATCTTTCGGTTCTTGATTAAATCAAATTGAAACTTGTCACATGGAACATGCTTGATAACTCAACTAAGTTTATATATATATATATATATATATATATGAACATTTCAAATAAAAATGCTCTTAACTTAATGTCCTTGTATTTATTTGAAAGATTAAAAATGTCCCAGTACAAACTTACTCCAGATAGTTTTCAATAATTAAGAGTCAAGGGTGTTTATGTTAGAATTGCTAGTGTATAACTCATGACTGAGTCTCTGAGAAAGCCAGATACGAGTCACTCTAAAAACTGCAGTTTACGTTACCCATATTCATAGTATATTGTGAAAATCACTTTTTTTTGGTGAATGACGTTTCGAGACATTCACATATTAAAAAAAAGAAAATAATTCGAAAGAGTGCTAATTATGGAGGCCGAGCTCTTTAAATTGTTGAAAATATATAAAACTTGGATTTCACATTGTTTGGAAATGAGTAGTAACCTGCAATATAGATAAAAAAGGGCTTTTGTACATTCATATGAATAATTTTTTTGCTTTGTTTCTTTGGATACATGAAGGAAAGTGATACGAAACTCCTAAATTTTTCAGCAAACAGCTACTTGTACCATTCAACTCAGTCAGTAAAATTTTTGCTCTCTTTTATTACATTTCAAAACAATTGCTTGTGGCACCTCTGGCTCCTAAAATTGGAAACCAATCGAACACGTTGAGCATAATGACAGAGAAATTGAGAAACAGTGCTGTCGTAAGTAAAGGTTCTCTTTGAAAAATATTGAGAAATCAATGTAAATTCATTAGGACAATCGGAAGCGAAATGAATTAGTCCTTTGTCTGAAAATCTTAAAGCAATCGTTAAGATTCGGGATGATACAACTATATGTAATGAAATTTGTCATAAATTATTAATGTATTTTTTCTTTACTTTTTAAGTCTTGCAGAATATTTTTTTTAAAAAAAAATATTATTCGAATATAAGTAAAATATATTAAAATAAGCTCATGTTGTATTCAAATATATAGTAATAGTTTTTCCATTGAAGTATTTTTTATTACATTTAATTACCTTTTCTTTAGTTCGGATTAGAAGAGGATTGTTCATTTTTTACACTAATTTTTTCCGATTGTAGAATTTTCTTTATGAAGTAGTGGGTGGTCGAACTGAATGTTCTGGAAGCACTCAGTCCAAGTTTTCAAAAAAAAAAAAAAAAAAACAGTTTCTGTGTTTGTCTTAGATATCGTAATTTAGGTTTCAGCTTTTTTTCTTCTTTTTCTTGAATGTAGTAACTTTTGTCTCGTACCACTTTTGTTTTCTCTGAAACTCTCTTCGCCTTTTGTTATGACTAAAAATCACCCCCCCCCTCCGTTTTGGTTTGAAGGTAAAATTGAACTGGGCTTTGTTTATTTTGGGCAATCATTTCAAACAATTCATCGTATGTGTATGATTTTTTCAGTCTTTAAAAAAAAAAACAACAAACAATAAAAGTGCTTAGAAGTTTACATATTTTCACTTACAATGGTGAGGAATTATAATTTTTCCGATGAAAAATGTTATTACCTTCTAGCTGCTGATATTCATTCTTTTTTCGATGGAAATCGATTATCTGATATGTATATAAGTACCTTTTTTAAGCATCCCAATACTTTTTCATTTTATTTCTTAAATAATTTACTAGCTATTTATTTTTATTGTAATTCTCTCAGCACAGTTGTCGTCTCTCATGCATTTAATATGCTTAATGTTGCACATTCAAAATTTACGCCTCGATTTCCATATGTGGAATACCTTAAATAAATGAATCGAATATTACTTGTGTACATGAAAAATAACTACAATTTTTATATTTAGTTTTGACGTGTTCAAACAGATATTAAAAAGAAATTTTTTTTAGGTGATCATGGAAATTGAAATCATTTATATGAAATTGATTTACACAGACAAATATTTTCTTATATAATTATGAGCGGTCCGACTTATGTTAGACTCAACAGCTAAGCATCAAATTTGAAAACCAAATATCCTGTTGTAAACTTTTTATCCAATTCGAGTTTTTTTATATTTTATACATATTTTTTTTACATTTTCATATTCAATACATTTCTTTTCAAGCTGTGGTACGCATACACTTAAGAAATGGGTGAAAGTTTTAAAGGAGCTACGGAAATAAACGACTGGAGCATATTCCGTATAGAAACTTGCCATATAATGCAGTCTCTGATAGGGGACATCTTATTTTGATAGGGATATATTTTTAATTATGGTCAAAGGAAATAGATTTTTAACGTCCGTGATCAAGGGTTATATTAAATAAGTTTCAGTACTAATAATTCCTTGTATACTGTTATACATGCCCCTCAGGAGTTTACCTTCTTTAGGTAGAAACGGGAATCATAACTCTTAAGCACCCTAATGATCTTTTCCTCGCGGGTTTACTGTCTTTGGTAAACACGGGTCACCCGCCACGGGAACACCCTAGCTATCCATTTATATTTCTGACATTCCTTGTTAATCATTTGAATCTTTATTTTCCATTTTTTTAAACGTCTTGAACACAATTTTTTTCTTGTTTGGCGCAACATAGTCACATCTGGCTCTTGTGCCATTAAACTTCACCACCACATGGTTAAAAATGTATTGCATTTCTTGTCACTGTGATAAGTTTGTTCTTTTCATTTCATTGGATACTCTTTAGACTAATCCGATTTATCAACTTTTAAAGATAGACACTAGAATAATATTCCAAGCGTTTTTAAACTGGAAATTAGTTCAAAATATTTTCTGTAAGAGTGATTAAAATTGGCATCAGTTATTTTGTGTTATCCTCATTCTTGATCTGAACTAGTCTTTTTTTAAATTTTGCTTTTTTTTTTATTGTTGCTTTACATTTGAAGTATGCTGTTTGTTCAGTTTTAAATCTATTTTTAATCTGCTGCAAAAGTAGAGATTTAAGGGTATGAATCCCTGAACAAGCAGACGATGGGGAAAGGGATATTAGAGTGGTCCCGGTCGCGCCCTATCGTGAACGGTGATGTTCAAATCGAACGGCGAATTCAAATCCTGATTCCTCTTTAAGACCCATTTTGCATAATAATAGGGGTACAGTAAATGTAATTGAACCTATAAATGCTTCCGCGGTGTTGATGTTAAATGAGGAAGGTACTCGTACCACTCACACACAAATATCTACCTCCTCTCTAGGCTATGAGATTCAAAATTATAAGAACCTTCTTCAATTGCTCTTTTACAGCTTATAATATGACCTAAATTTAAATTAAATTATAAAAGAATTACTTATCATATTTTGTAAACGGATTCTCCAGCCAAGTTGGGGGGGGGCCGGGGTTGAAATTATTCTTGATGTTCTAATTTTAAAACTCTTTTTTTTGTTTTATTCTATGCTTATGGATGTACAATAAAATGTCAAATAACGTTTTTGCTTATACTTTCAATTTGTAAATTAATTCAATTAAAAATAAATTCGTTAGAAATTCGTTTAATTTTAATAAAAAAAATTACGTAATTGAGATATTGAGCTACAAAAACCACCATTCTTGCTAGATTTTCACCTACAAATTATTATTTATATGACTGTCATATTTTGCTTTTATATTTCACATTTAAAAGTATTTTGATTTTTTTTTACCGGATACGGTTTAAAAAAAAAACGCAAATTTGACTCTATTGGGTTCAAAAAATAAAAAGTCTAAACAAGTCTAGTTACTTATTTCTATTCTCAAACTTGCTATTTTTTTTCTCTTTAGAAACATTTTTTTTTTTCGATTATTATCTGATATGGATGTATTAATGTGTTTTTTTCTTAGCCTGTATTTAACTTTTTTTAGATGATTTGGAAGAGAATTAAAGGATTTAATGTGTGCCTACCTACCCCCCACCCCGTTATTAGTGTTAAAAGTGTTTCAAGGCCTTTAAATTTAAATATGTTCGATTTTCTTTTTTTGAAAAAAAAAAAAAAGGTTTGAGCCCCATCTATTCTGAACATTTTGGTGCCAAAAGGTCAACGATATTAAGGGGGGGGGGGATCTAGAAACATCGAGAAAAAAACTCGATCAAACTTGACTTCTTTTTTGTGTTATTTTTCAACCATTTTTCTCAAAGAGGGAAAAAAAAAATTTTTTTAGCTTGCGCGCAAGATCTCTCAGAAACTATGATCACATTAGTATGAAATTTCATGCATATGCTCAAAATTTCATAATTTTATTAGCAATTTTTTTAAAGTATTTTTTTCGCGAAATTTTTTAAAATGAACGAAATAACTACAAAACTGAACGTTTTTCAGCTAAATATCAGTATTTTTGATCAGTATTGTACTTCAGAATCCTAATAATTAAAAATCATATAAAAGAATGAAAAATAATATATATATATATGGTAAGTCTCAAATTTCTGCTTTGTTTCGTTGGTAAATTATATTAATTTGAAAAAGGTTTTTTTCGCATCCACAGGTAAGAGATACTGAGACCCGTGAAGAAGCCAGAAACGTAATGTTAGCGGTCGTTGAAAGTTTTATTTGTACCATTTCAATCTGTTATATGTACTTCAAAACATACTCGTTTTTTTTTTTGGAAGAAATTGGTTTTTTGTGAGTTTCGGAAGGCGCCCACCGTACAACTGGACTGTTAATGAAGTGGCGAAAGTCATGGCCCACTGCCATCCAGTGACGCAAGGGTGGCAAACCATGACCCGTCCACTTGAGCTCGTATTATTAACCGGAATTGCGCCTTCTGTGTTACCCATTCTTTTTCCCTCCTCCCCAAACAGCTTTGTTCAGCTTTATCTCCCTCTACCTTTACGCTTATTTATTCCCCTCCTCCCTGTGATATAGATCAAATGCCGGACTGGTCAACTGCAGTTATGTTAAAAACCATTATCCGTCTCAGTTCGTGAATTTGTGAAGGACTGACATCCTGCCGCCGTTTATCCTTTTGTGTGTTTAAAGGCTGTCCCTCAAAATAAATCGGTAAGCTGAATGCAGAAAGCGAGATTGTATTTTGATGTCAGTTTCATGAGTTGGTAGAAGTTGCTATGTGCCTAAGATACCAGAGACAAAGCAATAGCGGCAATCTGTAATGATTCTCTATTTCTGTTGATTGTTACAGTCTTTCAAAGAAGCTTATGAAATGTGTATCTATGATAAACATTCTGATAAGTCTCGAAAACTTAAGATTACTCTGTGTGTCTTGTTGTGTTGGTATAAGAATCCCTTCCCCCGTTTATTCAGATTGCTTTCTTTTTTCGGCTGCTAAAATACCAAAAAGCGTAAGGTTATGGTATTGTGCAAATTGTATTCAAATATTTGTCTCGGTGAAATACCGTTGTGTAAACTTTTTTCATACACGAAATCATTTCAATTTTGAGCAAAATCATAAATCAGTTTCTTAAAAAAATCCGATGTCATATGTGGAAAAAAGGAGAGAAAACGGCACATCCGAACTGTCTTAATATGTACTTTAATAGTTGTTAGTATTGTTTTTATTTTATAATGCCATTAATATGTCGGAATTCGTAGAGCTTATATAGTGAACATTTTCCTCTATTTGATGCGAAATAATTGTATATTTACTTTTTTGAAAATTGTATTTAAGCCAAGTTTATTCCGTTTCTTAAAAAATTTACAGTATGTACAGTACAGACACTATTTTGAGGAGTCATTTTTTTTGTGTGTGGACGTAAGAGAAAATTTGGGGGGAATTTTTTTTTTTTTTTTTTTTTTTTTGGTCGTGTGTATGATAATCAAAATTCACAGACAGTTAAATGAGAAACTAGACAATTATTTTTGAAGATACAAAGCTGAATTTAAGAAATTTAAATATTTTGAGAAGATTATGTACATTTCCATTTAAAAAAAAAGGCTTATCTCTCTAAGCTAAAAACACCTCAGTAATAAGAATAAAATTAATTTTCGTTATCTTGTCATTAAATTTCAATCTTTAATTTAAGTTATAATTTAATAGCATGTGACATTCATTTAGTAATGCAATAGATATTTTTTTTTTTCTCTCTCTCTCTCCATGAGCTCAAAATATTTTCCCTCAGTCCCTTTTTTTCAAATTTTCCTATATGGTTAGGGCATTTAAAAAACTTGTAATAGTAATTAATTACTTGTCTTATGAAAATAAGAACGATTTTCATTTGATTCTGTTGCGATGTGCCCTTAAGTTAGTTGTAAGTTGTTTCATTCGATGTCTTTTAAGGAAATGCAAGTAAATTTCCTCAAATTTTATTCCTCCTGTAATTCGATGAAAGAGAACAGGAAATTCCCCCGCATGAGAGACGTCCCTTAGAAGCACTGCGATCTCACTCAACACAAAGTAATAGAACAATTAGTGTAATTACTTACTATACAATGAGAAGCGATCCTTTCTGAACGCTTTTAGCAAGAATTGTGTTTTTTGGCTTTCTAAGGTACTCTGTAGAGCGTTATTTTTAACTGTCGAAATTTATTGCTAAAAAAGAGAATAGCAGTGTGAAATATTGGTTAGAGAGGAAGATGGACGCTCTGCAAAATCTGCTTAAAGTGAAAGTAAAATTAAAATATAGTTTGTTAAGAGTAATATTATAATAATGCACTGCATTGAAGAGTTGTTAAATTTGGGAAATTCAACAAGAATTTATTTCATAGCTGCATTTTTTAATAACTATTTATAACTATCTTAAGGTAATATATATATATATATATATATATATATATATATATATATATAATAATAATAATGTGAATCAGTCTTTTTGTCTTGCATTGGTTTAGTTAAGTTTTTTTTATTATTATTTGCTCTTTGTATTTGAAATGAAGGGAGTTATGTCTTTATATATTTCATTAAGTGTATAATCCCCTGGTTTTAATTTTTTAAAGAATTATGGAGTAATTGAATGATTTTTTATAGATTTTTTTATCACTTATAAAGGTTTCTGAAAACTGTTCTTTTCATTTTGACGTTTACTTCCTTTTGTTTGAAAATATTGCTTTTTTTTAAAAAAAAAGACAACTTTTCGTTTTGGACACTGAAAGACTGAAATATTTTGAGCGTTTTTCACATTCATATTTTCTCATTAAATTTTTTTTTCCAGTTTGTCTCTTAACTTTCCCACCCTTACCTGGAATAATTTAATCAATTACTTTTTCATAATTTTTATTAAGTTAATCAATAAAATTTTAGTATGACAACTTGTTTTTAAAATTTTTTGATTAATTTCCTATTTAGAGTGAAAACAACTTACACAACTAGAATGGGATCGAGATTAATTCCATATAGCTATAATATCTCTCAGTGAAAACTGATATCATGAGTATTAATAACATTTTGGTATTTAATGATCATTTCCTCTGTTTGGAAACATGAACAATAATTATTAGACTTGGCAAACGACTTAAATTAATTCCGTTCCTGTGATTGAAACCGAATTATCTCCTAATATTCCTCCAGAAAGCGAGTACCCAAACATTCCATCTCTCTAATTCAACCATTATCACTCAATTCTTCTCTCCTCAAGTGATCCTGGCCACGTCCGGCGAGTGTCCACGTGTCGCGCTGTAATGTTTGTTATTAGGGAATCTGGCCCCAACTGTCAGTGCGTTTAACTTATTGCTCCGCTTTTATCGCCAGGGGGTAATTGAAAAGGCGGATAATCTGAGATTTCGATGGCTCATTTGCATGCGCCTTCCGGCGTCCCCTGGTTTTCGCAAATCGATCTGGCTCGGATTCCAATGGCCCCCGCGCCTAATTAACTCGGCGGACCACTCTCTGTTTTCTTCCCTCCTGCAATTCGCATCTGCATTAAATTTTGTCTTGGATGCTGATCTCTAATTCATGCACATCAAGAGTTATTCCTGTAGACGGGAATTGCTGATTGGTGGATTATTATTCTTTGGGAGCAGTTGCTTCTGAAATTGGATTGTTTGGGTGTGTTTGGAAATGAAAACTTGAGCGGAAGTTGACTGTAATAATAATGGTTTCCTGTTTGCTCTGTGTAAATTGGTACATTCGACGGGGATGCTCGCATGTCAAATTCTGGTATGCTGCGGTGTTGGTTTTTTTGGACTGAAAATTTATTTTTGCGTGCCATTCTGATATTTAAAAGTGTCAGATTTTGTTGAAGTTCGTAAAGCAACTGCACTGTAAATTCTAATTTGTTTCAAAGCGCTCGTGTGACTTGGTGTGGATATTAGGAGAATGAAAGGTACCTCCTCTTCGTCACGTACCATTGTTCAGAATTACGATGTCCGTAATAAGCTAACAGCTCTTATGTAGCTTCAGTGTGATAATTCAAACTTTCCCCCTGATTGATTGAAACTTTTCCGGCATTTTTATCCTCATATTTTTTTTCTTCTTCTAAATTTATCTTTTAACATTTGCTCAGCATTGGTCTACTATATTACTTAACCCAAACTCGTGAAATAATGGCTTTGAAAGAGTTTTCTTTTTTTTCTAACTCGGAAGAAATATGAAATATTTAAAAATAAAGTTTCTTTGAGTTGTTCATTTATTCAAAAAATAAGTTATTGTTTATCGCGATACACGTGCTGTATTTCATTTTTAAATTTTAAAAACATCTATTATGCAAAATAATTATATTTTAAAATGTTAGTGAACTAAAATCGGAAATAAATATTATGTATATTCATTTTTCTATCACATTCGCCATCATATGTTTTCCCTTATTGTGGCTTTCATTGCATTTTCAATTCTTCAAAACCACCCTGATTGCATCACGAGGAAATGAAGATTTAAAAAGTGCCAGCGCAGCATAATTTGTTTTATCATTAAAATGCCCAACGGATATTTCTATTGGTTAAATGAAGGCACATTAACTAAGAGGATGGATCTACATCCGACTTATGAATTTCCTATGTAATTCATCTGTTAAAAATGATAAATTCCTTATTGACAATATCACCAAAATAAGCGGATAGACATAGTAAAATTGCGAGAAAACAGGAAATAAGTGTATCTGGCCAGTTTCCTTATAGGAAATAAAGAGTAGGTCAAGGTAACCATTTTTTATTTCGCAGATCTAACACAAAGTAGCTATGATGACAATAATGAAGCTATTGTGTTTCTCATTTGCATAGCAATAAGCCAATAAAAAATAGCTTGTATTCAAGTAGCTCCAGATTTCATAGAATACGAGAGATGATAATTCTCTTACCCCCTTTAAAATAATTTAATAAAAATAAAAGAACATGCGTGCAATAACCAAATTTCGTAATTAATTAGATGACTATTTGATGATAACAATATATGGACCTTATGGTAATATTTTAGCCCAAACCTGTGGGCTATTGCAAACAAAATGGTACCAAATCATCCCAAAAGAGTAACTTTAAAGTAAGATCAACAGTGGCTCCATAAGTGGTGTATCTATAGCGCTTTTTTTTTTCGGTCGCCAAGGCATAGGCTAAAATAGGAGCTAACCGATCTACTCTTGCGACGAGTGTAAAACCTGTACTTGTTTGCTACTTATGCATCTAATTAATTGCTGTAATTACGATAGTTGAATTATCTTTTCATCGGTTTCGAAAGATTGTACTCGTATTTAAAATGTAAACATAATTTTGTTTGGAGCTCAGTGAACTTTGCTGATGGGTGAGCACGTGATATTTACCGTTCATGTATTATTTTTGGCAATCAAGTGTAAAGAAACATAATCAGCTCAGTTTTAGAAATCAAATGGACTGTATGTATGAAAATTCATCGATATTTGTGACGATAAATGTAAAGAAATATAACCATACATTTCTGTTGTCCACATTTATGTCCATTCATTGTTTATTAGCTACCAAATGGGCAGTTTTAGTTAACCACAAAATGTTCAGCCGACCACTTTTCAAAATTTTATCGTAAAAGTTTTTGCGTATGTTTGATGCCTGCTTTCACCAGTAACAAACTTAATTTTCAAAAATATGTCAGTAAATTTCTCCCACATTGTTTTATTAGATTGAAATAAAACATATAAAAATTAATTCATTTGACGACGGCATACATTTAGCATAAAGAAATATATTCAATTTAATAATTTATCTTTTGCTTTAATTCTAATATTTTTAATTGAATAATATAATAATTATTTAAAAAAAAAATTAGAACCTTTGGTGGTTAAATCTGTTTTCGCAACGCATTGCCTAGAACAATTTCTGTTGTAATTGTTTTCATTGTGACATTATTTTTTGGCAGTTTTTAATAACTTTAAAATCTTAATTTTGTAAAATGAGATTTTCGTGGTTTTTTTGTGTTAAATGTGAACTAATTTAGAATTGCATAGCATATTTACAAACTTTTTATTGTATGAATCATTGAAAAAAAATTGACTCGATAATTAGAGTTTAATCTAAATTCGAAAATAATAGTTTAAATTTATATAGAGTGCGGAGAAATTATTTTTTGTAGGAATTGTCGAAGAGCAGCTGTATTTAAACCAATCAATGAAACAGAATAAAGAGATTTTCATTTAATGGTAATTTTATGTAAATGACTGATGTGTGGACAAAAATTTACCTTTGATGAATTGTTACAAAAGCATATAATTAATGGATTTCCCATCTATTTCTATGTAGATGATTAATATAGATAGTCCCCTTCAAGTTTTTTTTATTTTTTTTTTTATTGTTATTATCTCAGACTGAAATTTTGACGAGTAGAATCACAAAACTGATTCGAGATATTGTCTTATATTTCTAGTTTCTCTCCTTTTTTTTAGGATGACTTTTTGCTTTATTGTTTATTTTATTTCCATCTTTATGTTCTTTTTTGTCTTCAGGGTCATAAAAATTTATTTTAGTAGCAAATTTAACCTCCTTTTAAAATTTAATTGCTGATTTTGTTTTTAAGGACGCGGTAATCTAATGGGATCGGCGTTGTTTCCGTCGAGTCGCGAAGTCGAGGCCAGGTATCATTGAAGACCCGCCATGTAGCAGTACCGATGCATGTTAAATCTTTCGAGGTCTCAAGTCCTCCCGTTGTCGTGATGTGGAAGTTTGGAGAGGGAAGTGCCTGCTCGGATGTTGTCCTCGTCACTTGACCGAGGTTCAAAAATACGAGGTTCTCCAATATCTCTTGTTGCTTCCAAGTGCGACGTTAACAAATAATTAATCTATCAAAGTCGTGCTTACCCGAGAACCTTCCAGTCGGAAAATATAACACTAATTATTTTTAGGGGAAATAAATTTCCTTTTAAAAAAATCTTGCTTCTGATTTTCATGTTATGACATCAATATTAGATATCTTTGCTTATTTAGCAAATTTATTTGCTTGGTCCATATAAATATGCCACTTTTTATGTATTGGTAATGGATACGTTTTTGTTCATAAGGTATTATATTCAAGTGCCCGAATCTGTACGACTTGCCAGCTGTGCTGAAATACCTAATTCGCAGATAAATCTTGATATTTTATTATCTAATGGCCTTTTAATATAACAGATATTCTCGTAATACAAAAAGATAGTTTACCAAGGTCATGCCCAACTAACAATTTGAATCTCATTACATTTTTTGCAGACTTCACTTGCTCTCATTGCGTAATCCACTCTTTTCCATTTGCATGTCTTTGTAGAATGCTGTGGCTGGAGGGAAAATCGTTATGGCAAGCTTTATGTGTCTCCAGGCTACGTACGTGTTTGTTTAGCGCGATGCACGCGTGAGCGGCCCCTAACAATAAAAAAACAAAACAAAAAAACAGTTTTTTCTCTAACGCTCTCGAACGCTTTATAATCTGAGCTACATTGTGTTGATTTCCATCTCTTTTCGCAGCTTCAATCGGCTTGTCGATGAATTGCTGACTAATAGGTTTCTCGTAGTATGTAAGCAGATGCCGGAAGACGGATCATTACACAAGTGGGTTAAGGACTAGCCAAAAGTGAAAAGTGCGACTGCGTCTGGGATGCACCCACTCGGAACATTTCTTTTTGCGGAGAAAAGATTTTCTCTCGACTTGTTCGAGTGCCTTCTTCCCCTTATTATGATTGTGTAAAAGCTTTATTTTTCGGTGCGTTGGAGAGTTCCATTCTTTCACGGTTTATTGTCCATTCTATTATGTCCGCGCGGTTTTGTTTGCCTTATCTTCGGCGAGAGTGGAAAGTTTTTTTAATGTCGGAATGAGTGCTTGGACGTCCGGTCTTTTCCCATCTTTTGTTTTGTCTTCTTGTTTCTTTATTGGAGGTATCGAACAATGGAGGATGATGGTGGTTAAAAGGAAGGGTGGGAGGGAAAGTTGTCGTCCGGTTTTGCGGTGGGAATCGAAAACGTTGGGAATTGGCTCCGTCCGCGAACTTCCGCATTTCTGTCGTTCCTGCTCTTGGATTTCTTTGCTGTCAAAGTTTAGGCTATTGTAAAATGATAAATGATCGAAATCGCACGTGTAGTGTAAATGTAGAAGCACGCAACTCAATTTACCTAATATTTGATTGTGACATAATGTGCTTTATGTGAATACCTCAATGCTTTTTGAATGAACATTTTCATTTTGACTGCTTGAAATTATTTATTACATTTGAAGTTCGTGCTAACATTTTACAATGAGCGTTAAACCAAAATGTTTTTCTGTTTTATTTCCAGTAATTTTATTAGGAGCAGTTGTTGAGAGAGTGCACAGTTTAATTGAACACAATGCCATTACATTAATAAATTTTTGTAAGTTGTGACTTAATTTGTTTAGCTTGATATATATAAAAAAAGTTTTTCTCGTCTTTTGTGTTATGTACTGCTTTTATTATATTAATTAAAAAAAGTATAATTGTAATTTTATGAAAGTTTTGATGAAGAGTGCCGAGTAATAAAATGATTTCCGCTAATTACTACTTGAGATGTTATAACATTGCAAGCCTTTTTCTATTAGCAATAAATTATCTTGCAATTAATTTTTTCTGTTCTGTTCTGTTTTTTTTTTTTTTTTTAAATACAAGAAAATTATATTAACTTTATCATTTATTATTAATTAATGTATATAAAATAAAAAATTACCTTCAAGAGTTTTTGAATTTTTATGGGACCTGATCGAGCATTTCCCTTTGTTTTCACTTATCTTTCTCTCTTTAATAATCGAATATATTCATTTTTTGCCTCTGTATTCGTTTTTCTATATTTGGAATGTTTATTTTGAAAATTTCTTCTACAAACGATGATGGAACGGCAAAACAGTCGCCAAAATGAAAGGAAACATAAAATTCGTTGGCAACACATTTCATCACGCTAGGACATGCAGCTTTCACTATTTCCCATATAATTTTTCAATGACATTGAAAAAACACAATAACTTAATGTAATTTATCTCTATATAAAAAAAGAATCCTTCACGGAATTCCTTTTCTCCCTTTCATTTGCGTGACCACGGGCCCGTTGCTGTCGCAAACGTGATCTACCGACCTAGCCACTAAGTGGATGCCACGATTTTTCGTTTGTTAAAAGGTTGTTGCCCGTCACTTCTAACGCATTCGTGAATTTTTTATTGCCAAATGAAACGTGCAAACAACCTTTATCTCATTCAATATGATATTCTCTGCAGTCTCCCTCCCCCTGCTTAATAGCTCTAGGTTTCGTGACCAGTCTTTTTCTTTCGGGTTTTCTAAACAATGGGCGTGCTTTTTGCGCGACTGCTTCGTTTTTTTCTCCCCGTTTTGCTTCCCTCCCCATCTTTAATTCTCTTATAACACTCGGAGGCGGTCGGATCACTGTGATTAGCGTGCGAGAAAGGAGATCCTTGTGAAAGAAGTTTTTAGGAATCACTAATTGCGTCGTGTGGATTGCCCGTTTCTTTGCCGCTTCTAAGTGCTTTTTCTTTTAGATGTTCGCGGGAACGGTTAACGTGCGCTTCATTGCTTTCAATTTTTTTTTTTTTTTTTAAAATTTCTTACAGCTTGCGTTGATGACCGAGCTATTTGTTTATGTGACTGAGTTGGGTAATTTATGTTGAACAATAAATCTAATGAGTTAGATTTGTTGGTTTAAGGAATGCATTTCTCGAAGAAAGCGTTGTAATTTGGCTGTAATGATGGCAATCCTGTAGTTGGTTGGTTCAAATTTTGATTCCATCTAAACCGTCATGTGCATAAAAAAAAGTTGCTATACAATACATTCAGTTGCCTCTAAGTCTTCTTGATATGAGTTTCAAGAGTAAACTAGTTCAGATGTCATTCTTTTCACATGGGCTCCACACCGCTATCTCATTTCGTGAAAAATCTTTAATGATCTAAATACCACAGTAAAAAAAAATGTATTAATTGAAAAAAATACAAGTCTTATATAATTTTCAAACTATTTGAAATGTGTTGTATTTTTAAAATAAAGTAGTTGAGATATGTCCCAGCAATATGTAAATCAAAGATATATCATTTGATTTTAAATCTAAATCATTTTTTTTAAATAATTATTATCTAATTTTTTTAAATCTGTGGTAGCTCACGAAATTGTTATTTAAATCGTAGCTTTCCCTTCACTCACAGATTAACGTTTTTTAATGTTTATAGTATTTGTTTTTAGAGTTATTTTTATATTTCTCTATTTTGTACATATATCTCCAGCCGAGCATATACTCGTGTATGTATGTATGTATGTATATATATATATATATATATATATATATATATATATATATATATATATATATATATATGTGTGTGTGTGTGATAAATTAATCTTCTCTTTTTTTATTTTAATAATCGTTACATAATTAATGTAATATACTGTAAAAGAATCGTACATGTTTTGTTCATCAGAAACGTCACGTACTTCATTTAACTGTTGAATTAGCAGAATTAATGTGAATTCTCTTATTTCTCTGGTATAAATAAATCTTTCACCTACTGCTAACGGTTTTCTTTCTCTACTGACACTTGCTGTGTGAGTTTTTGGCGCTGTAGCCTGGTGGTTTATGGTCGCGAACTTGCGGCTGGCGTTGTTTCCGTCAAATTAATTGCTCAGTGCTTTTAAAGACCCGCCATTTAGCCGGAACTTAAAGCCATTACTGGCCAAGGTAATTGTGACTTTAATTAAAAATTTTGCTAAGTACATTTAAAAAACAATAACTAAGGCTGAATAAATACACACACACAATATTTACGAAGAATAAAACACGTAGGTGTGTATGCACAAGTTTGACTAAAACCAGCAAAAGAGTCAAATAAATTTCAATGTGTATTTTTAAGATTTTGCTCTGACAATTTTCGAAACAATCTGGGTTCAAATGCACTTCTTACATATAATCATTATATGTATTACTTTTACAAAATCAATTTTTATTTATATATATATATATATATTGCGATATTGCAAAATATCCGGTTAGGGGCCTACTTTTTTTTTTTTTTTTTTTTTTAGTTAAGTGCGGTGATCTTTTTCTTTCTCGTGGGGTACACTAGTAAACACGGATGACACGCTCCCAGAATACCCTAGCGATTCTTCTCTATTTTTGACCCTCCTTGTTGTCAGCCATTTTTTCATTTTTCTTCTTCCTTTTGACATCTAGATCATGTTATTAACACATGTTTTGGTGCAGCTTAGCTAGATTTGGCTCTTTCATCAAGAACGCCTACTTTCACTTATTCACTGCATATAACATGACCAATATTATCGAATTTTATATTGTCTGGTAGATCCCCTTAGGAAGGTCGTCCGTAAGTTGAACTTGAATCTGCAATATTTTTGGCTTCAGCATCAGTAACATCTAGTGCTTCTCAACTTTAGTAAAGCAAGGGCTAATTACGATCCAAATTGAATTTAAGAAACTTTGGACCTAAATCTACTTGACCTACTTCGTTCCCAATATGTTATAACTTTTTCCTGCTATTTATAATCATGCTCTGGATCGTGTAGGTAAACAACGATGACCACTTCTTGCCTCTTATTATTATGATACGGTCGTTTGAAATGTCGATATCTTGGAGGTCCACACCTGCCATGTATTTGTAAATACCAATCGGCTGAAGAAGGAAAACCTCCTGCAGGCTCTTTCTACAGTAGCGGTTGGCCTTTCATGAAACCTGAACTTTCTGAGTCTGAAAATAATTTACACAAGATCCCTATCTCTACAAATTTTACACGTCAATAAAACTAGCATAAATCTACGTGACCCACGATACCACTTATGGTAAACTGATGTTTACATTC